>JBBPOE010000171.1:0-45740 GCA_038091295.1 Tylopilus felleus | reverse complement strand
GGCAAGTTCGGTGGCACAAGCATAGACGCCACGATGTAGCCAAACGTACGCATCGACCGCCAGTGTCTGACCAGCAAAGTCAGACAAGTGTTTGTTGACCTGGATGGACTTGAGGAGCGGAAGTAGCCCTGAAATACCCATTGGACCTAGTGACGGGAAATATAGGCATCCAGAAGACGCGAGTATCGTCTAAAACAAAGGTGTCCGACGGACGTGTACGACCCGCCAAGACTCGAGTTCAGTCCGTATGTAGTACAAATAATTGTAAACAAACGCGTCGCGTTCGTCCAATGAGATTCGTTGTTGGGCCAAGTATGCTTTGTGCTCGACAACGCCTTGACAGCAAACACCTTGCTTGATGACTACCTAAAGGCCCAGTGAAATGCAAGTGGAAATAGCGGACAAAAGTTACTCTCGGTGAATGCGCTCCTCTGACTCGGATGGAATATTGTAGAGCTAAATCTAATACCACTGGCAATCTATCTGATACAGTATCACAGAGCTCGTGATCGTCCACCCCTTGTGCTCTGTTGCCAATTTTTCTAATACCGTCAGCCTCTCTTCGTCGTTGCAGTGCGTGCAGTGCGGAGCTGTGCCACGTCTTTTCTCGCCGCAGTGGAACTTACGTATGTTCCCGAATCAGCTTGTATCTCCTATCATATCGAACTAAGTACAGCTTTGGCATAGAAACGTTATTGACTGACATGCAGTAGTATCACGGTGTCGCTTGACACCACAGGTATGATCGCCTGCAACACAATATTGATCCCTCGTCCACCTCATATGCACATTACATGTCATCGTCTCCGAAACGTGTCGTCCGCCGTTGTCATTGCCACTGTCGACACGGGCAAGTTATATGTGAGGCTCTGCACTGAACATGGTGGTAGGCTTGTCCCCGTTGGCGCTCACTGGCATGTCCTACGCCAGCACTCGCATCGTTTCGAGAGCGATCCATGCATCATCACGCCTGCACCTGCGCACACACCCGTGCTGCTGCTTCTACCCGTGCTGAGGGGCACTGACACTGACATCTTGCGCAGCGCTGTCTGGATCAGCCGAGGACCAACCAGCAGGTGAGACGTCCGCGTGGACGAGCAGGATGGGGAAGGATGGACACACGTCAACAAACTAGCCCCTCCTCCCCCTTGTGCGTGTGACGACGGGACGAACGCCCTAAACAAAGTGGAGGAGAGCGAGGTGGCTGGCACGGTCGTTTAGTAGGCAAATTGAGGCTGTAGGCCTGAGGGACATGCCTGGAATCGTTGCTGGGTCTGGATGCACACGCGAGCTTGGACTGGGGAATCCATCTCAAGTCGTCTGGTGCATACTAATGGGACAGATTCTGGTAAGTTCTCCCACGGATTATGGGTCAACTACAACGGCAGAATCCAAAACAGGTAAGTCTGTCTTGTTTCCCATGAATGCATGAGTTGCCTAGAACGATCCCGTCAAGCAAGGTGACAAGCAAGGTGATCTCAAAGAAGAACAAACCAGCGCGCCGTGGCATACCGTGAATGAACATATCTTCTGCCATGATCCAACAAGGATGAGTAAAGCCATCATTTCGACTACGATGACCTGGTAAATTCGGTCTCCTTTGGGAAGTCAAGACATCTCCGTAGACGCGATGCGGCGCATGTAACACCGCGGTGGAGAGGCGGCTACACGCTGGATTTTCAGATCTTCGCTTTAGCCGTGGCGTTTCAGGGGGCTGCTCAGTCATCCAAGCGACCTGGTGGGAATCCCCACATCTATTGCGGAAAATACTAGTAAGCGTTGGTGTTGCTCCGTCATCATGCATCATGATCCAAGCGACAAGTTGGTTCGAGTTGGGAATCCCACATCTTTTGCGGTAAAGTAACATCGCTACCTGTCTCAAGGGCACAGATCTGTGTGCGGATCGCCTGTGCGATGAGACAAGAGCTTGGCTGTACGAGTTGCTCACCAATCCATATTTACTACAAGCGGATATGATCAAGTCAGCTGTCGTGAAACGAGTCGTATGACCTGGCTAGATTTGTACGGTAGCCGTGCACAAGTTATAAAGCGAGATCCGGTCGTATCAAAAACCTCAATTTCGCTTTCACTCATACCATAGTCTAGCACTACACCATGACCCAAGGCGACTTTGATCAGACCCAGGACAGTGCCAAGCCTGCCGTCTCTAATGGGATACCTCCACCCACCTTCACTCTCCCGGTTCGCTGCTTCTGAGTAACGTTTTCATCATGCTCACTTTCAAGTTGATCCCGCTAGCTGCCAGCTGGCCCCGATATCATAACAGCAAACCTCTTACTGCTAATCGGTCAAACACCCAACCCGTAGGTCATGACATTCCCTCCAAGTACCCCACTCAGCGCGATCTAGACGACTCAAGTTCATATACCAACTTCTCGTCCAACACCTACACGCCTTCGTCAAGGAATCCAAGTGCGTTCTCTCGCTCACACAGTTCGGGCACCAAAGTACAACCGTTTTATACACACAGCCTCTCTACAGACGAATGGATGGCCGCCATCCAGTTCTTGACGCGCATTGGTCAGACGTGCACACCTTTGCGTCAGGAGATGATCCTCTTGTCCGACGTGCTCGGCGTGTCCGCCTTGGTCGACTCTCTCAACAACCCCGTCTCGGGGGGTGCGACGGAGAATAGCGTCTTGGGCCCTTTCTACACCGACGATGCCGAGGACAGTGAGTTTCGATCCACGTTCATAATCACATCCCGACCTTACTTTACCCCCAGTCGACTTTGGCGGATCGATTGCATCTGAGGGCAAGGGAGACTACATGTACGTCGAGGGCCGAGTGTTGACAACAGAAGGCAAGCCCATTGAAGGTGCCATCATCGACACTTGGGAAGCAGATTCAAACGGTATGACCGCGATCGGAACATTCCTGTCTTGCACCCCGTACTCACCCTCACCAGGGTTCTACGACACGCAATATGCCGACAGAACCCGCGCCGACTGCCGTGGGCGAGTGCATACTGGAAAAGATGGTAGCTTTGGCTATCGTGCCATCGTTCCACCCGCCTATCCCATCCCAGGCGACGTGAGCGTTCCGTTGGGTGTGCTGATCCGTCGGGAATTCTGATCGTATCAATTCAAGGGACCCGTGGGCGAACTGTTGGTTTCTCAAGGTCGCCACAACATGCGTCCAAACCACTTGCATATGATAGTGGAGGCCCCTGGTTATCACCAACTCATCACGTCGCTCTATCCAGAGGGCTGCCCGTATCTTGGAAGCGATTCCGTGTTTGGAGTCAAAAAGTCGCTCGTCGTGGTACGTCTCGCGTTTCTCCAAAAGCCTTGCAGTTGGTCACGATGGTCCGCGCCTGGACAGAAACTCGAGCAAGTCGATGATGACGCAGAGGCTCGTAAACGCGGATTCCCCAAGGGCGGCTCGTTCAAGCTGTTGAAGCGCGACATCGTCCTACTCACAGAGGAACAGTCACGCACCATGCGTCAACAAGCCAGGAGTGAATCGGAAGCAGGATACCTCCAAGTCAAGGACAATTAAGTCGACTATTTAAAAGATATCTTTCGCGCACTCTCGTCCTGGCTCAATGTGTACCACCATATGTGGGAAGCAGAAGTTGTTTCCGAGTCCATGTATCCAAATGTTCCGATGTATACCATAAATGAGAGACTCGCCCGCTGAATACAGAGTACACGCAGAACAGGCAGCAAAGAAAGGTTCGTGGCCAAGTCTAGACCCGCCGACACAACTTGACGCGTGCGTTCACCGGCGTCAACGAGATACCCGTCGTCCACTTCAGTAGCATCTCTTTCTGCACTTCGAGAGGCTTCTTCGCGAGGTCGTCCGGGACTCGGATGTGGTACCGACGGACGACGCTCGCGAGGACCCCGACCATCTCTGCGACTGCGAATCGCTGACCGATGCACGACCTGGCGCCGCCAGAGAACGGCAAGACTGGAGGGGGGGGCACGAACGTGAATATCTAGCAGACACCTCGGACAGCGAAACTATGGACGCTTACATGCACTTCTCGGCCACTGGTAGGACTCGGTATCGATGAACCGTTCAGGTTTAAACTCTGCAGAATCTTCACCCCAATACAGAGCTGCGACGTGGGATGGGAGTTAGTCCTGCGGGTTTTGGTCCAAGACGAGGAAGGACCCACGGTTCGTGTGCAATGCCCATACATCTATGGCGATGACACTCCCAGCCGGAATGGCCATTGTGAACTTGCCGGTTTCGACGGGCGGGCTGTCCTCGGATCCGGGTGTGAAATAGGTGGCAGGCAAGACGGTGTCCGCATGCACGTCTTTCGGCAAGCGAGGCTCGGAGGGGAACAGACGAAGTGTTTCGCGGATGCATGCTAGAGTGTATTCCTTTGTAAATCGTCAGTCTACGCCAATTTGGACCACGTGGAAATCTGACCAGTCTGTCGAGGTATTCTTTGTGGTTCTGTTCGTGTTTCGGCTGGCAACTTGATCATGAATATACATGGCCAAAAGCTCACCGTCGTTACTTGTGTGGTAGGTACACCGGGAGGCCATACGGAATTGACCTCTTCGTAGATTTTTTGCTGACACTCTGGGTGAAGGGCCAATAACACAAGTGCGAAGGAGAGTGTGTGAGCGGTGGTCTCTGCGGCCAAAACATAAGCTCTGGATGACATAAGCATTTCAGAATGTGAGATCATCTCACCGTATCCAGCAAGTAGGAAAACCTAGTCATGGCAGAGATGGCTCAGCAGTGCAAGGTGTGTATCCGCCGTGTACTCACAAATATGTTGGAGAGGATCTCTCCCTCGGTCAGTTTCTTCGAGGATCCATCCTCGTTCATGTTCGCCTCGACGAGGTTTCGTAACAACGCCATCCCTGTAGTCCCTGGCGCGGATTCACCAGATGAAATGGCAGCACGAGCAGAGGCTACGAGATCCAGCATGTGGCCTCGTAAGTTGTCAAACCCAAGTTGGGTTCGCAGTGCGCGGGAAGAAAGATAAGGCACTTTGATCACCGTCGAGAGCTTGTAGAACCATCCGGGGACAAAGGCTCTGAAGATAACATTATGGACAGAATCCATAAACGCAGACCGAAACGTGAGCTTGAAACCGGGAGGGGGCGCCGCCTTTGGATCGTCGAACCAGGACACCCGTTGGCCAAAACCTGCGGTAGCGATTACGAGAAGCGTTACCTAAAATCGTTTGAGCCTCGCCTCATAGATGGGCTTGGACTGTTATATGTACCTGGGCCATGACTGGCAATATATCTGCGGTTACATCAGGTCCAATGGCGTCCAATTGTTCGAACCATTCGTTTATTATACGCAAACCTTCCGACCAGACCAGTGCAACGTTGGCCTTGGAGTATCCGAGTTAGACAAATGTTTGGAAAATCAAGTGAATGAAAGACTGCTTGCCTCGTTGAAGGCAGACATGGCGACTGAACGGTGGCGCTTCCAGTCAGACCCTTCTGCACTCACAAGATTCCCTCCGAAAAAGTTGAGAATCTCGTATTCGGCAACATCTTTCTGAAAAATGTGTCGATCTGCGGTGATGAGTTTGATTGCCTCGTGGTCTGCGAACCAAAATGTTGACCGAGCAGCCCAAACCTCGACAGTCGCAAAGGCCGTGGCTCTGAATTTCCTGTATGCTGGATATCTGCTTGTTTGCAATGACGTATGGAGAGGAGACAAAGACGTACGCGAGAATTTCCCTGCATAGTATCCCGCCATGCCAGGTTTCGGGAACGAGGCGCCTAGCACAAGAGCTACAGCGCTGAACGGCCTGACCCATAACAGTTCACGGCCTGGGTAATCCCTACGTAGAAGTTAGCCTTTGCTTGGCATGAGGATTGCGAGTGAGACGACGATGTCGATACGTACTTTATCCTTGCCAAGGCTTTCCGTATCGAGAGCGCCTTGTCTACGGTGAACATGAAGACCACCAGAGCGGTGGCGGACACGGTCCATCGGTAAAACGGGGAGACATCCATGCTGCGTGAAGCAGAGCGTTGAACCGGACCTTGTGGATTATTAAGGCAACATTTCATCAAGATACAACCAGTGATATTCGTCTCCGACTCTGTCACCAGCTCTTGCCGACGGCCCGAAACCCTGTGGGATGCGGAGTTAGTTTGCCCCTGTGGTGACTGCCGAGTTTGAAGACGGCATGTTTAGGCCTGTGTTTCGCCGCGCCTACCAACGCTTGTGGTTCGACTCCCCATCTCAGTCTAGGGTTTCAAGTTGCGGTCATGCATTTAAATGTCGAGTAGCTATAGTTACTGCAAATGTTCATCATGATTGTGAGTGACATGAGGCGCACTCACACATTTGACCGTCAAACCTGCATCCGTGTGGCCACGAGATACAACTATTCTGCAAGATCGTATGTACTGGGAGCATCCGTGAATCCCGGAGTGAGCTCACTTGCTAGTGCCCACTGACAAAGAGGCGGGGGATGAGTTCAAATCTACGCAGGGATTGGCGCGATGTGTAGATGTGGTTCAAGTGAAGTCTGGACCGGCGACTGATTCGGATCCACTCACGGTCCTAATCGAAACACGGTCGCGTTTCCAAGGTATCCGTCAAGTTACGCTGGTAAGTGTATATAAACCTGTACGTCGATCTACAAGCTACTAAGCCGCCATGTATTTGCCCACCTTGTTCGCCCTCTCCTCCGTGCTTCTGGCAAGCAACGCGTCCCTTCTCTCCAGTGCAGACTCCAACACAACCTTCAAGGGCTTTTCGTTCGCAGCGAAAGCAACTGCTGGCAGTGCCGACAAGGGATCGTCCGATAACCATACCCTACTCAATGAGGCAAACATGGAGGTACGTCGCCTTACCTTCCATGGTCCTGCACACGTCACTCTCTGTACACAAAGTACACCGGAAAGGTGAACATCGGTGGCCACGGTACCCAGCTTCATCTTCCAGTCGTATTCGGCTCAGTTTCATTTCAGACTTTACCCTCCTCATCGACACCGGCTCAAGCGATCTTTGGGTTACCAGCAGCCAAAAGATCAAGCTCAACAGCACGACCAACACTACCGTGAACCTCACTTATGGTCTCGGTTCTGCATACGGCAACATCGTCTATGCCCCCGTATCCTTCGGCGACTATCAAGTCGACAACCAAGCCTTCCTGAGCGTCTCCAAGGCAGACGATCAAGACGCCGAAGGTATCCTCGGACTCGGACTCAACGGCCTCTCCGACATCGAACGCACCACAAAGAACACCTCCGCCCAATCCGTCATGGCCAGCTTGTTCGCCCAACACCCCTCCACACCGCACTTGATCGGTCTCGCACTCGAGCGATCCGAGGACGGCGAGGAAACCGCAGGCGGTTACCTCTCTATTGGCGAATACGACCCCAAATACAAAAATGTCACGTATACACCCAAGATCCCGGTCACACCGACGTCGGTAGCCCGTTGGACGATCCCGATGGACGCCATGATGATCAACAGCAAACGCTTCCCGCTCACGTCCGGCATCAAGGGCACGAAAAAGGGCCAGGCGATCGCGCTCATCGATAGTGGAACCAGTCTAGCTTATATACCGAGCGACGCCGTCGATGCGATCTATAGCCAGATCAATGGCTCGGTGCACGTCAAGACCGCCGATCAAGACGCGTGGTTCGTTCCCTGTCTGGGACAGCTCAACCTCTCGTTTACCTTTGCGTGCGTCTCGTTCGTTTCGTGTTTCTCTCGCATGCCATCACGACCCGGGTGTTAGAGACGTCGCGTACCCGATCGACCCGATGGAATTGAGTTCCCCGGTGCGGGTCATCAACCATGACGGTCAATACACCGTCTGCGTCAACGCGTTTCGTCCACCACTCAACGGCGTCCAACACGACCTCGACTATCTCCTCGGAGACATTTTCATGCGCAACGTCTATTCCGTGTTCAACTTTGCAAACGGGTCGACGACGCACGGGGATACGGACGCCGACGCCAAGGGCGCCTCGATCCAGTTTCTGTCGCGTACCAATAGGGATCAGGTATATGCTGATTTCGAGTGGCACAGGAAGAATTCGCTTAGGATGTACCCGCCGCTGTTCGACTTGACCAAGCTCCATACCAACGGGTCGACCGACGGGGGTGGGCGACTGGAGCCGCCCTCGAACGATTAGGTGGGTTCGTGCTGTCGATTCTATGGCGCTGGGGGCTGCAGTCTGGTACCGCAGCCGGAACGTAGACGAGGGGGGGAAACGGATGGCTAACACGGCACGTACATACAAATGTCACCTCGTAGGCGCTGTGCACAATCAGTTCCCGTCACGACAGCCTCACACGAACGAAAACTTGAATCAGATTCATGTAGGTGCACAGAGAGAGCGAGAGCGATGTATATGTGAAAAAGAACCACGGATACTAGTATGTATAACGGGAGAGGCAAAAAAGATACACTATCAGGTGATCGCTATATACGACGGAGGCTCGAAAACAGATGCAGACGAAAATGAGAGGGAAAAAAAGATAGAAAGAAAGCGAGATGGGAGAGGAAAAGGAGAAAGGAGGGACGAACGAATTAAACGTCGTCAAACGGGGAAGAGGGTGTCGCACGATAAAGTAAACGAAGAAGTAAAGAGGACGAGAAACGATGGGTGATATGCTATACGTCTTGATATCCCTAGCCAAAACCAAAAAAGTGCATCGGTGCGCAATCGGTACTTGCAAGGCAATTCATCAGAAACCAAGAAAGACGAATGAGAGAAAAGAAACCAAAAAAAAACGGAGACGGGAATCATGGACCTGCCTGGTGCAGCTGCGTGATGAACTCCATGTCGTCGCTCCCCCCAAACGTCGATCGACGACTTTCGTAGCTCGTGACGCGCGACGTCAACCGAAGCGCTCGCAAAGTCTCTTCCACGTCGCCCGATCGCTCCCCGTCCTCGTCCCCATCCGCATGTTGGTGCACATGCCCCAACTCGGTCTCCTCGTCAGACTGACCGTGACCGTCGGGCGATGGAGAAGAGGACATCCCTTCAAAGTAGGCCTGCAGGATTGACACCGGGCGCGCGCTCGGGGGAAGCGGGAAATCAGAGAGGCCCGACATTTGCGACATGTCCGACGTCGTCAAATAGCTCGCTCGAACCGCATCGACCGAGACCACCCCATACCGTTTCGTGACGGGGCTCAGGAAAGCGGTATCGTCTTCCTCGACATCGTCATCTTGAATAGAGAGATGGGTGGACTGGCGTGTAGGAGATCGGACTGGCTCGGCAGGCGTGGCGGCCTGGAGGTGACCGTGCTTGATGGAATATCCTATCGTCACGTATTGCATGTTAGCTAGGCTCCCTAACTCAGATAGACTATGCACGCTCACCAAATGTGTCATTCTCATTATCTTCCAACGACATATCCAACACAGACGATGTATAAAACGAATTGACGTCTTCTGGGATAACCAGGACAGGTTGCGCGGTAGATTCGTCGCCTTCTTCGATGTGTACATGCAGTTGCGAGGTGGATCCCGTCGGTGGTGGGGAAGCTGACGGCCGGGCAACGTCCATGAACACAAACTTGGACCCACTGTCATTGGCGCGGTCGTCCTGGGATCCACTCCTCTGGAGGGACGCGGAATCGGAGGGCGTCCGCGAGGGACCTCGCCGGCTGTTGACTTCCTCGCTCAGTTTGCGGACGAGGTGCGTCAGTGGGCTGCTGGACGGTGAGCTGTGGACGTCCGTCGGCACCTGGTTGATGGACACACTCGGTTCCTGATGCTGACTCCCGGACGCGGAGTGAGGCTTGTAAAAGAGGTCCTGGAATTCGTCGAGATCATCGGGATTGTCGAACGCGGACATGACCATCTGAATGGTCGAACTCGTCAAGGACGGCACGCTGTTCATCGCCACTGAAGGTGAATCCCGTCCCTCGGATTGCAGCACGACGGTGTCGCACGAAAGAGACTGCTCCTGAGGAGACGGTAGTTCGGTTGCGGGCGAGGATTGACTTTGCGCGTCAACTGCCTTGCTTTCCGTTGCCTGTGGTGGTCGTGGGAGAGAGGCATACACAAGCGCCTCACCAACACCATAGCGCTCAAAGTCGGCATGACTGAGCGATATGTGCGGATGTGGGGTGCATCCTGGACTCAACTCCATGGCTTCATGACCTTCTATTACCTTGACTGAAGTAACAGCATCTTTACATCCCTGGTTGCCCACTGGTTCCGTCGCAGACCGGTACGGATGTGCGATAGGAGCTATTGGTGGATGAATCGGTGCACGTGGTGGCAGCCGATGTCTCAAGCTGATATCACTGGCGCCACCGAATTGAGGTAGGTTGGAATCAATCGCCGATGGATGCGGGCCCGCATACTCGGAGGACTTGTGCGTATGCCTCGACGACCAGCGACTCTCCTTGTCACCGTCGCGATGTCTGTCGGGGTCGAAAGAATCCTCGAGGGGCGGTGATGAAGAAATTGCAATGCCGACTTCACCACTTGGGGATGGGGAATCCTTGGCCACGTCAGCTAGACCCTCTGCATTTGCAGAACCACCTATGCGGACTACGCCTTGCACGTCGACTCTTGAGGATGATGGTACCTTGTCGTCCGTAGCGTAAGACTCGTCTTGACCGAGTCCACAGAGAGAACCCGCTTTCCAAAGAGCCGATTTACCCCATGACGCATTTCGAAAATGGCTGCGTTGTGTAAGATTGCGCGATGATTTTGAAGAATTAGAAGCGGTTAGAGAATGTGAATGTGAATGAGAGTATACGCGTGAGTGAGAAGAATGACTGTGAGAATGCGCTGATTGTGAATGTGAATGTGAATATGCTTTAGAATGGTATGAAGAACTGCTTGGTTTGGTGACATGCACGATTGGCATAGTGCTTTGGCTTCCAAGGAGCGTCCGGGCGGCAAGAAATTCGAGATTCAAGTGTGCTTTACTACTTTCCGCAGTGCGGTGCCCAACACGAGCGTGCCGCTCTCCGAGAGACTTCGAACGTGCGCGCGAGAACGAACGGGCGTGTTTGTTTCCAAGGGATTTGTAAGCCTGCTCTTTCCACTGAGCGCGCTGTTGCTCAAATGTCTCACCCTCGTCAAGAACCCTGTATCGCTTCAAGTTGAGACGAGAGGCACAAACATGTCAAGGACACGATACTTACTGTTCTAACGAGAGTGGTGGATCCTGTACATGGGTGTCACTAGAGGGGACCTGGTCAGGCGGTGGTGTTGGTTCGTCCACGACCGTTTCCAATGCAGGTTCAAAGCCAGCGTGGGGTGGGGTAGACACCGAACGTTGACCAGGTAAATCGACCGCAGACCGCGATCTCGAGAGCACAGACGGTGTGGGTTTGGAGATGGCAGAAGTGACGGATATCGCGCGAGGACGGACAGCCAGGGTAGAAGGAAAGGTAACACCTAGGCTCTTGTTCGGTTCTGCTTGAACAGGTGTGCTGGCAGGATGGCCCACGATGCTGCCGGTAGCTGGATTTGGACGCGGTGCTCGCTGGACCTTGAAACGAGGAGAGGGGGAAAAGAGTGCATCCCACCACGTTTCAGCAGATAGCCAACGCTCCTGCCTCTTTGGCCCTGTCTGAGGTTTCTTTCTGAGAAGGGATCTGAGACGGACTGGGGCTGATGCAGAGGCCAAGTTGGGGGTGGAGACGGAGGTCCTGAGCTGCGGTTGTGACAGGTGCGGTTGGAGGTTGGATGCATCATGTCCAAGTTGTGATGACGGCATCCCACCTTGCGTGATTCCCGCATTGACATCCGAGTGGGAACCCTGGGGATGATGTCGAAGCGGTTGAGAGGTGGCATGGCGCAAAGGTGGGACTGCATCGGCACGTTTGGGGTATGGTTTTGAATAAAATGGCGTGGAATATGCATAAGGGTGGCGAAGCTGGGTATGGGACGGATGCAAGTCGACTGGGGAAGAAGGTTGCGAATCTAAATCCGGGTTTCCAATAAGATCCTGCTGTCGCAAAGAGAGCTGTTTGGAGGGTGAACCGTCTGCGCCTGGGTTTGGTGAAGCAAGATGGGAAGGCAAAGTCGGGGTCAAGGGAGAATAGTAGGAATAATAATATTCTTCCTCGTCTGTCCTGAGGGGAGATGGGATGGAAGTAGGGTTGATGATGTGTACTTGGGCTTGACCACTATCAGACACCCATCTTCCTTGGACGGCCTGGGGAGGAATGAGATGACCCTGTTGAAGGTGGATTATGGGAGCTCCGTGAGTGGACCTTCTTTTTGAGCTAAAAGCAAAGAAAGTGGTAAAGCTGGAGCGCTTTTGACGAACTGGAGGCGCGAGAGAGCGATGTACTCGGGTGGGAGATTCGCCGATACCACCGTTTGGTATGAGGAGACGCGGGGGTAGCGAATCGGTTGGTACGGTGTTAGCGCGTGCGCGCAAGACGTCGGGATGAGGGAGGGGATCTATGGATAAGTTTCCTCTGAAAGGATCGACGTCTGTGTCTCTCAAACGGTCAAGAGCGACGTGTTTGCTGTTTGGTTTTTCCTGAATGCGGGTACTGTCAGGTTTCTGATTTGATCCGAGTCCGAGACGAGAGGGCAATAGGCACGAGAGCACGCTGGCGCTCTTGAGGACCATCAAAGCCTATTGAAGATGGGTACGGGAGAAAAAAGAGGGAGCGGGATGAGAGCGCGAGAAGAGAAGGTAGTCGGGGTGGACATGCAGAACTGGGGCGGGATCAGTGCGGGATAGCTTATAGGGTGATGAACACTCGCCTGGGGAGGTCAGAGAGTGGTCATAGGTGTGCCCTCGTCGTATCACACAGCGGCAATGATGATTTTGCAACTGAACCCTTTTGAAAAGTCACAGACTCATTGCTGACATCATTTCCCACGGTCGATGGCACCGGGAAGAGCGATAGACCGGACTTGGCCTGTGCACCGGTGACCATCATCATCCCATATCCCGGACTACCATCACCCGTAGTAGATGACGAGCCACACACCCCATCGAACGCCCCTCCGACGCGTCTCCCAAGGATCCCTCTTTGCACTCTCCCGATCACAGCAAAACCCAGATGCACCGCACGGCCTCGGATTCATCGAACCCGCCATGTCCGAGCTCGTCGACGAAGCAGAAGCACTCCAAGCAAACGTAGACAACCTCCGCCGTCTCAGCGACTCCCTCCGTTCCTTCAACGAGAGCTTTGCTAGCTGGCTCTACGTCATGGACATGAACGCGCTCACCACAGACTGGCTGCAGGTGCGTGTCTCATCGCACAGATCAACCGTGGATAGCCCGACGATGCGTGCAGGCGCCCACCGACGTATCGTTCCAGCTGGCAAGGAAACGCGCCGGTACGTGACCCGTCTGCTCGTACATCCTTCTGATCGACCCATCGTATCGTAGAGGACGACGCGCGTGCCGCCGCAGAAGCCGCCAAGGCAGCCCCACCACCCGCCACGCCAGACCCAAACACGATCGGAGATGCGGACAAGACGACCTACAACGAGACAGCCGACTACGAAACGACATTTACGACCGCCCTCACCTCCACATCTGCCAATACGAAATCAGCACCACAAAAACCCGCTCCGAAAAAGAAAGCCAAAGCAAAGTTGACGGTCAGGGAAAAGAAGGAACGAATTGTGCGCTCGCCTACGCGTTGATTGGACCAAACTGATCTTGGAGCGCATAGATGGAAATCGAAAAGATCATCATGTGTCTCCCACTCGAGTTCCGCGGGAGCGACCCCGTAGGTGCCCTCCGTACGAGCTTCGAGCGGTAAACGAATGGTCCGCGTTACACAGGGTCTACGTCGAAACATGGAAACGGTCATCGAGGCCATGATCAACAGCGACGGTCGCGGTGTTAAACGTATGTGTTGACCCACATTCGAATGTCATTGTCCGTTGACTCGCCTACGCAGTGCTTGAGCTCATCAAACCACCTGACCTCAACCAAGCTCGAGTGAATAAATGCCTCATTGCGCTTGTGAACAGGAAAATCGTCCACAAGGATAGCGCTTCAGTAAGCATGGTCTCTCTCTTCCCCCTTTCAATGGCAAGAACGACGATTACAGGGTTCCGTATTGTATCATTGGCATGGACTGTCTTGACTATTTTCCTCATCCGAGTATATACCTTTCCTCCTGTATGTTGATGGAGAATACTGTATGTATGTGACTTTTTGTTCCCTTCGTCATAGTTGCTCGAAGCTCTTCTATACATCGCACATCTACTTCCATCGGCAATAAGACGGTTACATTGACAGAAAAATCGTAGCGTATCGATGACGAACAGAAGCAAACGAAAAAGCCACACCGAAAACGCCCGCACCAACCCAGTTAAAGAACCTAGTTCGTCTGCGCACCGACAGCCTATCACGACACCAACATCAGCCACCCAGTCTCGAAACCACGAACAAGAAAAAACACGCACGAGTCGCTTCAAGTGCTCCATAAACACTTGCAAGCTCACGTCGTCCGTAAAAATCGCTTGTCCCGCACCCGCACCCTGCGCAGACCCATACATCGACGCAGACATGTGCGTCGTCGACGGGTTCAGCTTCGACAACAAGAACCGCGCTTGACTCCCGCCTTGGTCACACACGATGTACCGTGGGATCGGGAATCGGTCCGTGAGCAGGTCTTGGGCGTCTGCGACCGGCGCTTCGAGGAGTTCCTTGAAGTTTTCGTAGCCTTCTTGATCTTGGTAGCCTGCTTTACGCCATTGGGCAACGGTTTCGCCGTGGAAGATGAGGATGTGGAAGAAGGTGTCGAGGAGGAGGATCACGTCGGGTTTGATCGAGACGCTGTCGAGCAACACAGGTTGAGGGGCCACGTCAAAGGTGTAAGACATGAGCGTCGGTTGGATCATGATCAGCGAATTGTTGACGTCTCCTTCGTTCAGGATATGTCTAGGAGATACACGACGTCAGCATGCATTCATGAAACAAAGCTCAAGGGTCACTCGCCTGTAGAACGCAGTCTCATCCGGACTGTTGTTGAACACCTGCAAAAACTGACTGCGCCTCAAGTGGAACATAAATTGAGGGTAAATGCTAAAGTTGTCCGTCAACCTAAAGCTCGCTGGATCTTCCTTCCTATAGTCTGCAAACTTTTGACACAAGCGAATGAGCATACGATCCAACCACCTCAACACATCGGGTGAATCATCGATTTCGGCTTTGAAAACGGCTATTCTGGCCATCAACACAGCCGCTGCTTCTTGATCGAACGAAGCAGCAATGTTGGGTGATCCAGCTTCCGCAAAGTTACGTGCGATAGTCGTCACCCGTAGACGCTGCTGACCGGACGAGTGCTGGTAATGAGTGACGAATTGAATGAGACCACGCGAACCGGGCTGAAGAGCTTGACCAGCGGGAGTGACGACTTCAAAGTACACCGCAGTAGACGTTCGAGGGGTAATGCCGTTCAATTTCCATGCCGATGTTTGACCGATACCAATCTCAGTCTCGCCTACGCAAGCTGATTTTTTGCCAGCAGATATAGCGTGCCCGATGAGGCCGGAAACTCTGAGTTCCTTGGTGGTCTATGGCGGTGTCTGAGATCATGGGGCACAATGAGCAAAGTGAAGAACCAAATACCTGGACGTCAAAGGTGGCATTGAAGCCCATCTGCAGGAACTCTTGGTCATCTTTATGGAATACACGGAGGAAACTTTGCTTGAAAATCGAGGTGGCGAACGAATCGGAGAGAACGATGAGGCCATTGGTCGAATTAGGCAACGACTTCATTTCCAAAAGACCGACTTGATCTAAACAACCGGCGAATAAATCGATGACATGACCATTGTTTGATGCTCTCTTGGCGAGGCCCTCGTAGAACTATGATTGAAATTCATTGGAATGGGCGATATAAATAGAAAGCACACGCATATACCTTGACGGCACGCTTGTAGTGTTTTACACTATCGCGCTCGATGTCGTGATGTGAACGGATTGGCTCTTTCAGCTCGTTAGTTACTACCATACCAGGGCCCTCGGTAGCGGGACCACCGGCGAAGAGCATGATACGTGCACCCGTGTTGGGGTACGTAGTCTAATCGCTGTAAGCAACGAGCAGCATGAGACAAGGAAAAAGCTGACCTCCAACAAGCCAACAGCAACACTGATCGCGACACCGGTACAGCGAAGAGGACGTTTGTCGTTGGCGACGGGCCAAGGGTCACGTGCAAGGGTTTCGAGAATGCCTGTCAACTGAAACTCGCATTGTTGAACTGGGAGGAGGAACCGAGCGGCGCCGAAAGCCTGTTGGGGCATTGGTTGTCCAGGACGAGGAGCGGCACGAGCGGTTGTGCCGAGGCCGAGCATCTCTTGAATTTGTTTGGGCGTGTATTCCTTACCACCGCGGAAGACGTAAGATTTGCTGCATTCGGCATAGCCGATCTCGTGGACTTGAGTCTAGAGTGGTATGAGCAAAGATGAGAATGATGCGAGGGACACCTACCATGGTGCCATAGGTGATAAGACCAACGAGGGCGTAGGATGGGAGTAAACTGAGGCTGACTACGATGGCATCCCGAAGTGCTTTGAGATCTTCTTCGTCGAGACAGGTGTCTACGACGAAAAGAAAGATGGGGGGCACCTGAACTGGACGGGAGAGGGTGTACTCGATGGTGGTGTACTTTGGAAGGAGTTCAGCGGGTAAGTTTGTGTTTGAAATGTCCTTGTAGTGTGGAGGGAAAGCGTTGCGGGAAAGACAAAAGGGACATATCCAGAGCTTGCCGCGAATGTCGATTTGGCTGGCAGGTGATGATGAGCAGACGTTTAGAAGTGAAAAAAGTGAGCTACCAGTAAGGGTTGAGGATTGCACGACACGGTGGTTTGCACGTGACGGGTTCGTATAGGACTGGAGGGAGATCCTCGCGATGCTTGAGTGGGGTGTAGAGAGCAGATATCGGCACGACGGTGCGGGTTGCTTCCATGCGCGACGATGGCCAGACATTCCACGAAAGCCGAACACCTGTGTAGATGTTAGGCAAAAACAAGACGTACAGCAGAAGTACGCACCGTCGCGTTCCTCGACGTCCTCAAAGTTGAGCATGGTGATAGATGGTCTGGAAAGTCGAGCCAGTCGACGTGTCGAGTGACCCGCAAAAGGCAAACACGGTCAAACAAATATGGGTGGCGCCGATCCGAGCCCGAGCAGAGCAGCAGAACGAGTCCCGTACTAGACTGTGCTCGTACAGTGTCTCTGGACATCGTCTGCATGTGTATCTACATTAGAGCTCGCTGTAAAGTAGTGACTTGGTTGCTTCGCCAGAATGCAGTCTCTTGATGACATGATGGTGATGACTAAGCAACTCTAGTCCTTGGGCCACGTTCGCGCGGAGGTTTGCATTCGTCCTTGCTTTTCGTTCAGGTAACAACTGGTCGTGGTCGCGCCCGAAACATTTTCGAGGACACGACACACCTCCGGAGTATACACGTCATGCAAGTCCTCGTTCTTCATACACCCTCGTTCTTGCTTGACGTCCTCTATCAGGGTATCTGTCCATGTAGACTCACCCGAAATCGCTAGTGCGAGTTTACACCTCGCCCTTCCGTGGTACACCCATATCTATACTCTTCCATTTCTTTCCCTCTATCCGTTGCTTGCCTACGCATACTACGTAAGGTATGACGACTGGATAAAGAGCGAAGAATGGACATTCCTCGCTTGTGTCTCCCTCGGTGCAGGTCACGCACTCAGCTTCCTTGTAACGCGTTGGAGCGCCAGTGCAAAGGCTTGGATAACCACGCGCACGGTATGACTCTCCCCCTTCGAGTTTTCTTGACTGACACTTCATGTTTATTCAAAGACATCCTCCATTCAAGACGCCGATTGCATTCGTCTCGTTCCTCATCAACATCGCGGTCAGGGTGAAATTGTTCCTCTCCTCAAGAGAGTCCCTTCTCAGCCAATGTCTTATACCTTCAACTACCAACGCGATACATACGTCCTCGCAAAGTCATCCCCTGTCGTATTCACCCGTCTTCCATATCCGTGCACCAGCTGTCCGCCCCTTTCAGACTTTCTTGCACCTCCTGGCCTCTCGACGAAACAAATAGGCCCGCTCAAGTCCTTGTACGGAAAGAACGAATTTAACATCCCCATCCCCTCTTTCGCTGAACTCTTTGGTGAACATGCAACTGCACCTTTCTTTGTCTTCCAGATCTTTTGTGTTGCGCTCTGGTGCCTGGACGAGTACTGGTACTACAGCATTTTTACTTTGTTCATGCTCGTCATGTTCGAATGTACTGTGGTTTGGCAGGTACGTCCATTGAGATGAGCCTCTCCATTTAGCCTCACGGACATTGTACAGCGGCTCAAAACACTGAAAGAGTTCAGAACCATGTCGGTTGCACCTTATCCAATTCAGTGTCTCCGTGATTCCAAGTGGACCACTTTACAGACGGATGAGCTGCTCCCCGGGGACGTAGTCTCGGTCGGCAAGTGTGCTTCACCAAATTCATCACGCTTCGTTCTGACAACACTCTGCTCAGCTCGTTTACAGTCAGAAACTGTTGTTCCCGCTGATGTCCTCTTGGTCCATGGCACATGTATCGTCAACGAAGCCATGCTCTCGGGTGAATCAACACCACTGCTCAAAGAGTCTATCCAGCTTTTGGATACCTCGGATAAGATCGATGCTGATGGCGTGCACAAAAACGAGGTCTTGTTTAGCGGGACGAAAGTGCTTCAAGCTAGCCCAACGAGTAAGTACCAATATGATCGAATTCCACATCTGATTCTCACGTTGCTGTTAGGTCAAGGACAGACCTCGGCAGGAACTCCCGATGGTGGATGTCTCGGTGTTGTATTGCGTACTGGCTTTGGCACAGCGCAGGGGCAACTCGTTCGGACGATGATCTTCTCTACTGAGCGGGTTTCTGCAAACAATCTAGAGTCTTTCTTGTTCATTGGGTTCCTGCTTATCTTTGCCATCGCTGCCAGCTGGTATGTTTGGGTGAAAGGTGCTCGTTAATCCGGTTCGCAATTTGGTATAGATGCTCACGTTTTGGCCGAGTAGGCATCGAGAGAGACCTCAAAAAGTCCAAGCTGTTGCTCGACTGCGTGCTCATTATCACTAGTGTTGTGCCGCCGGAGTTGCCGATGGAGCTTTCACTTGCAGTCAACGGTTCGCTCGTAGCGTTGTCCAGGTTTGGTATGTCGATTCCTTTAATAACCGAGCTGGATAAACAAGTCACTAGCCATCTTTTGCACGGAACCGTTCCGAATCCCTTTCGCCGGAAGGGTGGACGTGTGTTGCTTCGACAAGACAGGTACAATTACTGCCGAGGATCTGGTTCTGGAGGGTGTTGCAGGCATCGAGTAAGGTTTCTTCTGCTCGTTGGTGCATTTCACTGACACCGATTGGTAGCGATTTTGATAAGTTGAGGCTTATCGATGTGAAAGACTCTGGCAAGCAAACTATTCACTGTCTTGCTGCGGCACACGCGCTGGTTCGCTTGGATGACGGTGTGGTCGTCGGTGACCCTATGGAAAAAACGACCCTCGAAGCGCTTGAGTGGCAGATTTCGCAAGGTTTGCCTTTTGATATGGCACCAAGCATAAGTCGGAGCTGATTCATGGAGTACAGGCGATTCGGTTGCTCCAGCCTCAAGCAGGCCGCCGATCGCGTCACGAATTTACATCCGCCGCCGTTTCCAATTCTCTTCTGCCCTCAAGCGCATGGCTACCGTATCTACTCTTTCTTCGGGAAAGGCTCTTGTAGCTGTTAAAGGCGCTCCTGAGACAATCAAGGCTATGCTCGCACATGTACCCGAATGGTATGACGAAACATATAAGTGGTATACGAGACGAGGTAGCCGTGTGCTTGCCCTCGGTATGAAGGAGATGGACTCGATGTCCATTGACAAGGTACCATCCTCTTTGTCGCAAGCGTGGTTTCTCGATCTCAACATGCTTTGTAGATTAACAAACTCCACCGAGAGGAAGTGGAGAGTAACCTCACATTTGCGGGATTCCTCGTTTTCCATTGTCCTTTGAAAGCAGATGCCGTTGAGACCCTCAAAATGTTGGCCGACTCGTCGCATCGTGTATGTATTATCGAATATTCGTTGTTCGACGTTGTCGTATTTAGCTGTGGTTTAGTGCATCATGATCACGGGGGACAACCCGTTGACAGCCGTTCACGTCGCACGCGATGTCGAAATCGTCGATAGGGACGTACTCATCTTGGACTTGAAAGAGAACGCTGCTCACGAAGCTGGTGCGTTGACCGTTATTTCAAACGGACTGCATCGTCACTAATCACTTCATTTCAGACCTTTGCTGGCGCACTGTGGACGAGAGCAAGATCATTCCAGTCGATCCTTCCAAGCCCCTGGACAAATCGCTCTTTGACGACTACGACATCTGCATCACGGGTGGAGCCATGAAACAGTATCAATCTTTGCCTAGCTGGAACGTCCTCGTGCAAAACACCTGGGTCTACGCTCGCGTTTCTCCCTCCCAGAAGGAGTTCATTCTCACTAGCTTGAAGACCCTAGGATACGTCACGCTAATGGCTGGCGATGGTACGAACGATGTCGGTGCACTGAAACAAGCCCACATAGGTGTTGCCCTCTTGGATGGCTCTCCCGAGGACCTCCAAAAAATTGCCGAACATCAAAAGATGGAACGGATCAAGAAAGTGTACGAGAGTCAGCTCAAGATCTCTGCACGCTTTGGCCAACCACCTCCGCCGGTACCGCCTGCCATTGCGCACATGTACCCGGACGTCGTCGAGGCGCAAAAGAAGGCTGCGGCCAATTTGCAGATTGCCAGGGAGAGGAATCCTATGGAAAAGGTTGGTTTTTTGGTGGGGCTTTGGTGGGTTGTTGTGCTGATTGACGCGATATAGTTTGACTTGGCTTCGATCACGGATGCGTTGTCCAATATGGAAGGCGATGAGGAGGTTCCTCAGATCAAGCTCGGTGACGCATCATGTGCTGCTCCGTTCACGTCTAAACTCTCGCACGTGGCAGCTAGTGAGTCCCTCCTAGTCGCTACATGCTTCATCTCGACTTAATTCTCTAGTCTCCCACATCATCAGGCAAGGTCGTTGCACGCTCGTGGCGACCATTCAAATGTACAAAATCTTGGCACTGAACTGTCTCATCACCGCGTACAGTTTAAGCGTACAGTATCTAGACGGCATCAAATTTGGTGATTACCAGGTGACTATCACCGGGATGCTGATGTCTATCTGCTTCTTGTGCATCTCTCGCGCACAGGTACGGTGTATCTGCCTCCTTGGCGACGTCTGGTTGACGACTGCGTTGTATTGTACAGCCCGTCGAGAAGCTTTCGCGCGAACGACCACTGGGGAATATCTTTAATTTCTACGTGTTGCTGTCTGTCCTGCTCCAGTTCGCGCTGCACATAGTGTGCCTGGTGTACATCACGAACCTGTCCCACTTTTACGAGCCGCAAGTCGCCCGTCTTCACTCCATCGCCCCGTCTTTACATATCTCCCTTGTTGCCACAGATCTGGCGTCATCGACCTCGAAGCCAAATTCGAGCCAAGCCTGTTGAACACGGCCATCTACCTCTTGGGTCTCTCCCAACAAGTCTCCACGTTTGCGATCAACTTCCAAGGTCGACCCTTCCGCGAAGGGATCCGAGAAAACTCCAAGTTGTACTGGGGCCTCGTCGGCGCGAGTGCGGTCGCGTTTTCCGGATCAACCGATTTATTGCCGGAGTTGAATCGATGGCTTCAGATCGTCGAGATGGACACTGTGGTACGTATCGCGCTTCGTCCATGTGGTGTCTCTGATCGATGAGGGTAACAGTTCAAGGTGAAGTTGACGAGCGTGATGATCGTGGATTTCGCGGGCTGTTGGGTGGTTGAAATGGCGTGTAAATACCTGTTTGCAGATTTGGAGCCCAAGCCGTTGATCACGCGTGGACGGGAGCGGAGGGAGGTGAGGCGGAGGGAGCAGGCGAAGTTGGCGGAGGCGGCCAAGGAGGAGAAGAAGGTGCAGTGATTCACAGTCGAGGTTTGGCTGGGGTTAAAGTGGTGACGGTATGGGGTGAAGGATGGGTCACTGTTTATCGATGAATAATAGACTTGGAGTCGTTGCATTTATCTTTGCACGAAACGTTGGCAGAAGGGTCGTTCGAAGTTAGATCGACATGGATATTTTCACGTTCGACTTCAGTTTGTACTAGCTGTACGAAGCAGACCTCGCACAAGCGCCGTGGCAAATGACTGGTTCGAGACTATTTAAAAGGTCAATATTTGGCCCGGGAGTGACTAGTTTGATCAGAAAGACCACTGCTAGCAGTGGTGCCATGACCTTAAGCATTTCCGAGTCGCTGTCACCTCTCTGGGCGTGAGTTCCGAGTCTCCACGGTTCGCGTCATAGCGCATTTCTGATCGCCGCCGAGTGATGCAGCTTGACTTGGGTCTTGGGAGATGAGTCTCCGAGACACATTGGCAGAGTCTTCGGTGTACTAGTAGTTCCTTAATATCCTCAAACAAGGCTCAGGCACCAGAGACGATGAACTGTTTCGCAGGGCAAGGGTCAGCGCACAAGGATCCAGAATTGGTTCAGGAGGTTGCATCACCCTCATTTTTAAAGCTTGAGGGTCAGGTTGATCTTCCTTCCACTGTGGCAAGTGGTCGTGTCGGAGTGGCTGTCATACGTGGTTCGATCACTCACGGATCCAGGAAATTAGCACCTTCCTGTGTGGACTTGTAGTACCGCATGACGAGCATAGTAGCCTGAGATGGGATCCATTTGGATAATGCTTGCCGCCGTTCCACTATCAAGCATCATGTCCGCTCGGAGCTTTGTTCGATACAAATGGGGCATGAGTACATGCATTCATTGTCCATGTAACATCTATTCGCTGGAGCGTTTAGCTGCGCAAACTACCTCTGACTACTGGGTCCATGACGGGTGTTTGCTTCGTCTGCACAGCATCCTCGTACAGCAAAGTAGCATCGTCAAGGTCACTGAGCTCGCCGAGATGCTCAAAACGAGCAAGGAGGCAGCTAGCGAGGTTATTCATGTAGTGAGCTTTGAATGGGTGACCATCAGGGGTAAGACGGAGAGCTTCCCTCTGCATCGAAACCGCCCATTCAAGATCGCTTGGCTGGCGATGGCACTCGGCACGAGCGAGTGGCCTACAACGCTTGTTGGTGCAACCATTGAGAGCAAGCTGTACAACTTCCGTATGTATAGAAATTGCCTTCGCCAGATCGTCCAGCTGGCCAGAGTGTGTGAAACGAAGTCTGAAGCAAGTTGCAAGGTTGGTGAGACAACTAGGTTTGTCGGGATGACCATGCGGGGTGAGGTCAACAACGTCCCTGTGCCTCGAAATTGCGCCATCAATGTCACTCAGCTTCCCTAGGTGCTGGAAACGAGCCAAAAAGTATCTACCAAGGTTTCCAAGACGGGCAAGGTTGTCAGGGTGACCAGGGGGGGTAATGTCAACAGCGTCCCTAAGCATCGAAATAGCTTCGTCGAGGTCCCTCGACGCCCCGAGGCGCTCAAAACGGGTGAAGAAGGAGTAGCCAAGGCTGCTAAGACGAGCGTGCTTGTCGGGGTGACCATCAGGAGTGAGGCCAAGAGCAACCATGAGTACCGATATTGATTCCTCGAGGTCGCTTAGCCCCCCAATGTGATTGAACCGATACCATAATGCCACACCGAGATCCCCTAGGAGAGCGCAGTACCAGTCATCCTGATCCGAAGTGGACCTGACCGCTTTCTCCAAAGATGCGATTGCTGATTGCAGGTGGTCTAGATCACCGGACAGTTGAAAGCGTCGTTATAACCAGATACCAATAATCTGAATGTGGTGGTCCGTTGAGCGTGAAGGAGCATCTTGCGCCGCAAATGATTGCAAGTGGCCATCGGCTTGGATACCTACTTTGTCATTAGGAATCTGTGTGTAATTGTATAAAGAAGTAGGTTTCATACTCGCAAAGATCAACTCTTCGCTTTCGTCTGTTGGCGTTGCAGAGCCCGAGGAAGAGGACGAATACTGTGGTTCGTCTTTGGGTTCAGGAAGTTTCTCCTTCCATTGGCCTCGCCCGGCGTACTCAGGGTAGCCGTCGGAAAGCCTGGGTGTGTGTATACTGTCCTGTGCGATAGGTCATTTGGGATCCTCTGGAAGGTAGCAGCGGATCTCAAAACCCACCATCAGTGCGCTGGATGGCGCCATCCTTGATTTATGCCGTATCTGTCCTCCAAGATGCTCTTCGCTGGTGGCCGACCTGGTGCCCATCGCTGCTTAGAGAGGAAAGCTATTGAAGTACGTAGAGAGGGAGGATCTTGGAGCGTTTGGTGCTCGTTTCCTCGGACACACTGGCAGCAAGTCGAACCTTTTCCACGTGTACATCTATAAGACGGAGAGCGTGGCCAAGCGCAGTGTGCATCCTGAACCAGCAGATTACGATATTTGCGTCAAATTCATGCCGAGCACTGCGCTGATGCGGCGAAATGAACAGATCCGACGAAGGAGCAGGATTCAGCGATAGGTCCAAGCAAGGTTAGCCAACTGTTGGTCCTTGAGAATGTGGGACATTCACCGAAATTTACTGAAATCGGCTGAGTGTATGGTAGGTATGATATGAACGAACAACCTAGACATGTCTTCAGTTGCGCTGGCTGGTTTCAAGTTCAAGGATGGGTCATCGTGACCCCTGACCCTCACCGGGGAATGCCGAACTCACTATCTTACTACTATTCTTAGGCTCTGTGACAAGGAACAGCGAAACATTGCACCGTTCACGGCCGTCCACTTCGCACGCGACGTCATCGTCGATATGAACGTGCTCACCTTGGACTTGAAGCTTGAAGGAGAACGCTGTACGTTGCCATCCACTATTTCAGATGCCATCGTCGCGGATTACTAGTAGTACTTCAAGTTGATCTCCTTATAGACCTTCGCTGGCGCATGTGAACGAGAGCAAGACCATTCCAGTGAATTCCCCTGCCAGGCCTCTCGACAAATCGCTCTTTGACGACTACGACATTCACATCTCGGGTGCAGCCATGAAATAGTTCTAGTCTTTGCCTACGACCTCGTACAAAACACCGGTCTACTCTCGCGTTTCTCCTTCCCGCAAATTTGTAGGGATTCTCGGGCAAAGGACGTCCCTCGTAGTCAGGCGAACTTAGTGTCCTCCGTTGTAATGCCTCCGCCGTGGATTTGTTCCACTCTAAAAATATTAATGATGAAACGTTATCTGTAAGAGCTCTGCCCCGAACGTGCTACCTCGAGTGACCACGAGTGGGCTTTATGAAATCTAGTGATTAGGTAGAGCGAATCAATATTGTCGTTGATGATGCGATAGACCTTTTCAGTGGCAAATTTGTACCAATCAACTCCGTGCTGAATTGGTTCATCTAGGAACATTTTCTCCTCTTGTACATCATGGATTTGACTCGCACGTTCTGGCAGAACGAGGACTGCGCTATCATTGTCCATGGGTGGGCTAAGTTGGTGTTCGGCCCCTGACTACCTTTGATCTGTTTCTAAGCTCACTATGCCCCAGGAAGCGACGTACATTAGTCCGAAGTTTGGGCTCTCTAATCACTGGCATACAAGGACACTGTCAACTTCAACCCAATTGATTTCCACATCATGTTGCACCCGATACTTCTGCATTATGGTTGCCCCTTATCACCGACTCGCCGTGACTCCAGAAGGAGCTTATGCTTCCGAACCCTCTAAATCCTCCACGCCTTCGAGATGCTTGTCGACTTTCATCCACACATCGCAGTACGGTCCAGGGCTCATCCACTCGGATGTGGGATACTCGGCGACAGTAGTCACGGAAGGAAAATGTGTCGACAGAAACATTGCTACCCCACTCGGATCGGTGATCGGAGATCCCGGGAAACGCATTGATGTGATCCTTTGGGATCCTGGAAGGACTGGGACTCCTTCTGGGACTTTCTCGCCATTGAGCGTCAAGCCGACCTTGCACAATTCCGGGCAGATGGCGACGAGCGTCAGCAGCCCATCAAAGGTAATACACTTTTGAAAGGCTATAAGTCCTTCTGCTCGGCATAGTTCTATCACTCGGAGCAAAGGCCAGTTCCGTGCCAGGTCATGCAACTCTTGGTCGTCCAGTAAGATAGGGTTTTCAATATTGAGCTTTAGTTCCCGGAGATTGCTGAAAACGGCGAGGGTTTGGAACGTATCGTGTGTAAGAACAAACACCCCGAACAAGAGGTCGCCTTCTGCACCTAAAAAATGATTTGATGCGAGATGAATCGACTGTAGTGAAGACCTTCGAGGGGGGGATGAAAGTTGAGTGAACAGGAGATATATGTTGCGAGCAGTCTCGGGCAATCCCTTGATGTTGATTGTCACTTCACGGAATACTTGATCATGAGACCGAAGAAGTTCGATGAAGGAGGACAGTCGCCATATGGGTAATTCGAATTTCTGGACATTGCGAAGAGGAATTTCGGAAGGTGACAACGAAAAGTCTCCTAGCTGGTCCGACGAGTGCCCGAGTCGGACGTGGACTTCCTTGAATTTTGGAGACGTGAGCATATGCTGCAACGTCACTTCGTCGATATCAGCATCGGTGACAACAGATTCAAGCTTTTCGAGTCTAAACAGCGATCGGAAGAAGGTTTCTTTCAATTGGCGATCGTCCATGTGCATGTGGAATCTGACACTCTTCAAGCCTGGACACAACGAAGGGAAGATTTTGAGGAATGACGGCAGTGCCTTGTCCGAATAATATGGTTTGACATCAAGAACTACGAGCCGAGGGGTAAGGAGTGGCGGGAGGAATTTGATGAATTGTCGAAATCTGAGCACCCTCAAGTTGGGCAGAAGGTTAGACTCGAAAATTGCACATTCCAGCAGGAGTGTAGAAATATTGTCTTCGACTTCAAGTTCTTGTATACGGCGGCAGTGGCGGGTGATGACGACCCACTGAGTGGGAGACGGCAGTCGCTGTTTCAGTGAGGTCAGAGGGGATGTTAATTCGGGAAACTGATAACTCACCAGGCCACTAGCAGTGCCATTCACTTGCTCCGTCGTAAAAAAACACCGCAAAAGAGGTCTGAGAGACTTAAGCCTTCGCCAAAGCTGATTGAGACAAGGCTCTGAGAGAGCACGACACGTTTGAGCCAGAGCGGCTAGTGCGCGTCGTCCCTCTGGGTCAGGTATTTGCACCCGAACGCCGTGCCAATCTTGATCACTAGAAACAGCTGATTCCGAACAGCTTGGTTCTGCGAGGAAACACAAGATTGAACGAAATAACACTGGAACGAACAGAGGGTTACGAGCGACATTGCGTGCTAAAAACATGATGGTGTTCGGTAGAGAGGGATGGTGCTCAACTTTCTGTTTTATTATGAGTGGACTGCTCGCTGACCAAGCTACTATAGTGGTTGCACCGATTGTCCACGGTGGGTCTTAACAATCGTGTGGGATCCCATTGTGGTCCCGTTGTGGAGTGTCAAAGCAGTCCCCCTCCGCAGTGTCACACTCGGCAGGCAGGCAACACCCAGAGTGTATATGGTGTCATCGGTGGTAGGGTTCTTTGCATTGTGACTTCTTTCTGCGAATCTGTAAGAGAGACGGCGGCGTTGAATAACCACCCGTGACTTGACCTTCAAGTTGTGCTGGATAAATTGAGAGTGGAACGGAGTAAAGCGGTAAATCTTATCTTATCCGGCTGAGTGACTAAGCGCACAAGAAAAACCTTGATATCCGACGACTACTACGACACCCTCGATGGAGTTCGTACCAGGACCAGCCATTCATCGGGTGCTCTGTGCTGATTGCGGTCAGTCTCTCACGTCCATAATATTAGACGATCTTCATACCCCCACGATCAGGGACACCGATCGAACCCAACTCGGCCAATCTCTGTGTAGGTTGTCTACGGAACAGGTGCGTGCAAACCAGTCATCGGTGTCGTGTACGTCGACAATCTCTATCTCATCCACAGCGTGGACATCACGGAAGGAATCCCCAAACAATGTACGTCCCCCGCTTTGCGTCTCGCCCGCTTGATCCGCTGACGGACCCACCCAGCATCCGTCTCGTTCTGTCGAAACTGCGAGCGTTTCCTGTCACCGCCTTCTGCATGGACGCTTGCACGACCAGAATCGCAGGAGCTTTTGGCGCTGTGTCTGAAACGGCTCAAGGGACTCAACAAGGTGCGCCTCACCGAGGCACATTTCATCTGGACGGAACCACACTCGAAGCGCTTGCGCGTCTCGCTCACGATCCAAAAAGAGGTGCGTCGTGCGCCCCTCCGATGCAGTCTTCGCGTCCGTTCTGAACCTCGTCACGCGTAGGTTCTCACTGCTACCATCCTCGAGCAAGTCTTTGAAATCGAATACCTCGTACAACATACCCAATGTCCCGACTGTGCCAAACTCGCCGCGAAAAATACATGGAAGGCACTCGTTCAAGTCCGTCAAAAGGTCGCACACAAACGTACATTTCTGTTTCTCGAACAACTCATCTTGAAGCACGGCGCGCAAAAAGATACGGTGGGGGTCAAGGAGGTGAAAGATGGGCTGGATTTCTTTTATAGTCAGCGGAGTCATGCGATACGGATGGTGGAGTTCTTAACGGGAGTCGTGCCTGTGCGGTCAGTCGCTTGGTAAGGTTGGTGTCGGAAAGGAAACTAACATTGCGTAGAACAAAGGGATCTGAACAATTGCTATCGACCGACACGCATTCGAATACGGCCAACTATAAATTCACTTACTCGGTCGAGATCGCCCCAATTTGCAAAGACGACCTCGTTTGCATCCCCCTCAAACAAGCACGTTCGCTATCCAACATCTCACCGTTGACGATATGCACGCGCGTTGGGTCCTCGTTTCATCTACTGGACGTGAATACGCTCCAAGCGGTCGAAGTGAGCTCCCAAGTGTACTGGCGTATCCCATTCTCTGCACTGGCGAGCACCACCGATCTCGTAGAGTTCACAGTATTGGACGTCGAGCCCGTCGGGACGTATCGTGGTCGTTGGGTGCTCGCGGACGCCCAAGTTGCACTCGCAGGTGCCTTTCGGAGTTCAGGCGATCATGCCAATGAAGACATGCTCATGGACCACGAGACGGCGGGAGGGACGAGTCAGATACTGCATACGCGCACGCACCTCGGGGGGATCCTCCAGCCGGGGGACACGGCGATGGGGTACCACCTCACCGCGTCCAACTTTAACTCGGACGACTATGCGACGTTGTCCGCGGATCGCATTCCAGACGTGATTCTTATCAAGAAGGGATATCCGAATCGGCGTAAAAAGGCTCGTTCGCGTGCCTGGAAGCTGCGGAGTATTGCCAAGGAGCAAGGGGAGGAAGGCGAGACGGGCGGTGGGAGGGGTGTGGTTGGCAGAATGGGCGGACGGGATCAGAGGAAGGTGGAGGAGGACTATGAGCTGTTCTTGAAGGATTTGGAGGAAGATCCTGAGTTGAGGGCAAGCGTGAACCTTTACAAGGCGAAGGACGTCAAGATGCAGGATGTGAACACGGGAAGGAAGAAGGGAGGCCAGTATGGGATGGACGTGGATGAGGCTCGTCCCCAGTCAGGTGATGGTGCGGGCGTGGAGGCAGATGATGAGGACGCAGAGGAAGAAGCAGATTTCCCTGACGTTCAACTGGAGGAATTGTTGGAAGACTTTGACGAGATGACGCTCGGTGATGGGGAAAAAACAAGTTGAGGAGTCCTTTGCTAAGTCGAACGACCCAAATGTGTGCTTGTCCAGATAGGACGGTTTTGTATGTGAAGATGGAGGTCTACGATCCACGGTTAAAAATCTTACCCTAGCATCGACGTACGAATTTCGACAAATGTAAGGAGGGTAACACTTGAGTGAAGTTCAGGAGTACAACATCAATTCACACGCATGCAGGTTTACAGTATAAAAACCTAAAAGTTCTTGTCTTTTGCACGCTCCATTGCTGTGAAGAGACAGTTAGTGACGGGGACGGAAGACGATTCAGCGATGACGCACGATTATAATGTAGGAGCTTTTCAATCAGATCGACGTGCGTCAACACCATACGACGACAGCAATATCTTTTCAGTTGCAGCTCGTCAAGAGCATCTCTATGATCCGTTATAAGGTTGTATCGGGCGAGAGCGGTAAATGGGCATACCCCTCGCTCATGTCGTTTGCGAGCAATTCCAGGTATGCGTTCCATTTGTCACCGATGACCTTTCCGCATGTGAAGCACCTGACAGGAATGATCTACAAACTAGTTAAATCGTAGTGTTGAATAGGATGAACGACTTGCCATGGTCGACGTTAGTCAACTTAGTGGTCGTCTGCAAGAACCGTCGAGTGGACACGTGACCAATTGAATGGAACACGTGCACGTGACTCACACAAACGCGTTTCGTTCGTCGTCGCCGACGTTGACAACGACAAGCTCATCATGAGCGACGGCTTCGAGTTGCAAGACGAACTCCAGTCGCTCCAGGACGTTTCTTCTTACGAGATACCCAACGAACACGATGTACACGAAACCGAACCCGGCCCCCTACTCCAACGTGGGTACTCGCGCCGCACATCCAAGTCGTCGCTGACCAACCCGTCGTCACAGATGCTGTCGACAGGACCGCACGCGATTCGGAAGCCATTACTGAACCGGAGATATTCGACATCTTTCGAAGTCTGCTCAAACACGCAGATGCAGTCCCCGGCGCGCTGATGAACAAGCTTCTTGACTCGATCGCGTCCGGATTCAGTGCCCAGATAGACGCAGCGATAAGGGACTCGAGGGAGGAGGACCAGCAAGTCGTCATGGCACACAAGGTCCCACTGGAGATGTACGCCTTTCTGCTCCACTGGTTCGTCTCTGCCGCGCAGAAGGTCAAATCGAGGGGCGAGGACGATGCCCCGCACCCGCAACCCAAGGGCCGTCGCGGTAAAGGTGGAAAAGTAGGGGGATCACGCGCCGCAGGGAGGACCGCGGAGACCTGGAGTTGGGTGGACCAGATACCCGGAATGCTCGAACTCTTCTCCAAGGCGATGAAGCTCAAAACGCATCGCATCTGGATGACGAGTCCAGAGAGAGACGCGTTTATCACGTACGTTTTCTGTAAATTACGCGCAACATCGAGTTTTTGACTTCTGGCTAGCTGTATTACCCGCCCCGCGTATCACATCGCGGAGAGCGAGCAGTATATGAAGGACAACGCCATCAAAATGGGCGTCTACAAAGTCATCTGTATCGCTGTCAAACATCATGGTCACGCCGTCGCCGCGCAGATCAGCGTAATGCAGTCGCTGCAATACTACGAGCATCTATCTGAACCAATGGCAGAGCTTTTGTCATATCTTGCCAAAGATTTTGACCATGCTCAACTTGGAGACGAGATCCTACGCGAAATCTCTGGGATGGCATTCAGTGCGCAAGACACAAAGGGCCCCAGAGCCTTTTCGCGCTTTCTCGTCAAGTTTAGTGAGGAATCCCCGCGGTTGGTACTCAAACAAATCAGCCTTCTTCTCGAACATTTAGATTCCGAGGTACTAGCCTACTCATATGTACCAATGCCACTGATAGAATTCCACCTAGTCATACCCGATGCGCATGGCCCTGGTCGAGGTCATTGGCTCACTCATCCGCGAGCTCTCCAGCTCAGAAGATATGACCAACGACTCGACGCAAACACACAAACAGCTCAGCGGGCTGTTTGACCTGCTCATCACCCGCACCCTCGACCTGTCTTCATACGTCCGCTCAAAAGTCCTCGCTACATTTTCGAAACTGTGCGACCTCCGCGTCCCGTTCCCGAAGCAACGACTCAAGATTACGAGACATGCCGTGTCGATGTTGGAAGACAAGGCGTCGACGGTGCGCAAGTCGGCGGTGGCACTGTTGACCAAGCTGGTGATGACCCATCCGTGGGGGCTCATGCATGGTGGCCCTCTGAACCTCGAGAAATGGCAGGGCTATTATCAGGAGGTGGCTGCCAAACTAGAAAAACTCGAGGATGCTGTAGGGAAGGCCGTCGAACGAGGCGAGACGGGGGGAGAAACAGAGCGAGAAGGTAGAGACGATGAAGAGGAGGACGAGGAGGGTGGAGACGAAGATGCGGGTGAGGATGGCGAGGACGATGAGATGCAAACGGACGACGTCGAAGGTACCCCTAAACCCCGCAAAAAGAGGAAGAAGTGCGTGTCGAACTTGGCTTATTTATTCCGTTCTGACAATTTTTATCAGACCGCGTGTAGACGATGATGACGAGATGGATGTCGATGAACATGGGGATTCAGACTTGGACAGTATAATGGACGAGGAGGAGGAGCAGCCACGACGGAAGAAACAGAAAGGAAAGAAGAAAGCGCGTGGCTCAACCGTAAACCTTGCTGCGATGACTTCTGAACAAGAAGCCCTCGCTGCGTTGGAGTCCAACGAAGTCCTTCATCTCAGGCTACGGAAGAAGTACTACTCGGAAGCACTCAGCTTTATCAAAACGATCGAGAGTGCGATGGATTCTGTTATCCAGTTACTTGGTAGCACCAACAAAGCGGAGGTATTGGAGTCAATGGAGTTTTTCCGGGTAACCAGCGAGTACGAATTCCAATCGTCAGAGGTAAGTGTTTGCATTTTCCGTGTAGTATTTACCCATTACCATCTCAGGTCGGGATTAAACGCATGCTTCATTTGATATGGTCGAAGGATAACAACCAGACCTCTGAAGATGGGAAAGAGCTCAAGGGCGTGCGCTCCCGTTTATTGGAGTGTTACCGCAACTTGTACTTTGACCCTTTACCGGGCATGGAGCCAAAGCAGCAAGTGAATCGGATCGCCAAGAACATGATTGAGTTAGCATTGAAAATCCGTCTTCCGCACCGTCTCACTGAATCCACTAGGTTGACCTATGACTCGACGCTCGCCGAGTTGACCAGTCTGGAGGAGATGATGAAGACAATGATGGAAGAGGACCTCGTCCATTACGACATAATCAACAAGCTATGGCAGGTTTACAGTAAGCTTGGTCTGGCTGTTCCACGTTATAGATCTCCAATATTTCCATTGTTAGGTTCTCCAAAATCCCTCCCGGCATGTCAACGTCGAGGCGCGATCATTATCCTTGGCATGTTTGCACTGGCAAAACGTAGCGTCGTATCAGAGAAGGTCGATGTGTTGCTCAAAGTAGGATTGGGACCTCTGGGGAAGGTAGCGTCGCGTGGTTGTCCCTCCAGGTGGATTTGAGTTGATCGTGTCGTTTTCCAGGCCGATCTTACACTTGCCCGGTATACATGCTTCGCGCTTCAGCGGCTCAACGGCAGCGCGAAAAAAGTCAAAGGTAAGGTCATCCGCTAACTCTTTGTGTTCGTGCCGATAACGTGGTGGACAGGCTCTCTCCTCAACAAGACGCTCCGCATGGAGATGGGAAACCCCGTGTTCAAAAAGTTGCAAGATGCCATCGAGCACCCTTGTCGTTCCAAAGAGTGGTTCGGGTTAGCCGAGCAGGCCATCAACACCATCTACGCGCTCGGCGATCACCCAGACGAGTTGTGCGACGAGATCATCAAGAATCTTACCCGCCGGGCGTTTGCGCGAAAACCGCAGCCACTGGTACCCGACGCGCCAGTCGACGAGGAGCGCGACCCAGATGCGATGGAGGACGCGGAGCCCCCGGCGTCGGCCGGTTTTGCATCGCAGGCTCTCTCGGCCACACAAGGAGGAAGCCACGCGTCCGGGGAGAAGGACGTCGGCGACGTATTCCACCTCACCCAACTCTTATTCGTCGTGGGACATGTCGCAATCAAGCACATCGTCTTTCTTGAACTCGTCGAAAGGGAATGGAAGCGCCAAAAGGACGAGAAAGAACTGGGTGCGTCTCGTGATCATTCGTCGAAGAGGATCGCTGATGCTGTTCGTTTAAGCGGAGAAGCTCGCGGCGGGGATGAATTCCCCGAACAGAGGGTCGAAAGAAGTCGAAGAACTTGATCAGGTCGCTGGCAATGTCGAAGACGAGATTGGAGAGCGGATCGCTGCGGTGCGGGAGACGGAACTCTTGTACGGACAACAGTCTCTATTGGCCCTCTTCGGGCCCTTGCTCGTCCACGTTTGTGGGAGCCCTCACAAATTCAAGGTAAGTTGGGTCCTCCCGTTTCTGGACGTGACGGTTCACACTAGATGGGTAGAACCAGACCCTCCGTGCGACGGCAGCGTTGTCGTTTGCCAAATTCCTCTGCGTTAGCTCGCAATTCTGTGACCAGCACCACCACCTCTTGTTCAAGATTCTCGAGACCTCGAGAGACCCGAGCATCCGCAGTAACATCGTCATCGCGCTCGGCGACGTCGCTGTCTCCTTTAGCAGTATCATTGACGAGAACAGCAACGAACTCTACAAAGGCCTCTCGGATCAAGACCTTGTCGTCAAGAAAAATACGCTGATGGTCCTCACCCATCTGATCCTGAACGGGATGATCAAGGTCAAGGGCCAGTTGGGAGAGATGGCCAAGTGTCTCGAGGACGAGGAGCCACGGCTGTCGGATTTGGCCAAGCTGTTCTTTACGGAGCTCTCGACCAAAGACAATGCGATCTACAACAACTTGCCGGACGGTAAGGCAATCTCTATTTAGATTGTATCTCTTTTGGCTCACTCGACACGCGCAGTCATCAGTCACTTGTCCTCTGGAGAACACGCCGTCGACGAAAAGGCGTTCCAAAGCACGATGCGCTACATTTTCACCTTTATCGAAAAAGTGAGCCTCTCCTCGCGCCCATCGCGCTCACTCACCCCCTCGGCAGGAAAAACAAGCTGAAAACATCGTCGACAAACTCTGCCAACGTTTCCGACTGTCCGAAGACCCGCGTCAATGGCGGGACATTGCGTTTTGTCTCGCGCTCCTCCCGTTCAAGTCGGAGCGTTCGGTGAAAAAGTTGATCGAGGGCTTGCCATTTTACCGCGACAAGCTGCACGATCAGGACGTGTTTGCACATTTTGCAGAGATTTTGGCCAAGGCGCGGTCGAACAAGTCGGCGAACAAGCCGGATACCGAGTTGAACGAGTTCGAGTCGGTGGGTCCCTCCCATTGGCGTGCGCACACGCCGAGGCTGACGTGGCGTAGATATTGGATGAACATCGACGACAAGGAAAAGAGGACCAGGCGTTTGAGAAGCGCGTCGAGGGGAAGAAGGCGGCTGCCAAGAAGAAGGCGACCAGGCGGTGTAAGTGCCTCCCCTTTTCGTTTGGTTTTTGGTTCTTGACGCCCACGCTCCCTACGACGACTATAGCAGCCCGTAAAAAGGTTCAGACGCAAGAGCCCGAGGCGGAGCGCGAGAACACACCCGCGACGGCGGCGCCCAAACGACGCGCACAAGAGGACGACGACGATGACATGTACCTGTAAAGTCTCCTCCCCCGGAACGAGTATTCGTACTGGAGTTTCTTGTATGCTCTTTTTCGTTCGCACTCTTGTTGTATTGTCCTAGCTAGGCTTTTTAGAACGGCGAGTAATTCTATATATATGTACTATATAGTATGGATTTGAAGAATGCGTGCAGAGAAGAAACCTACAAATGCATTTTTGAGCTGAGAGCGCGAGGGAGGAAAGCAATGCTGAATAAAAGAGCAACGAGCGTCGAGCGGGGTCCATCGTCCACGAAACCGAGACTAGACATAAACATTTTAACAGGGAAAAGGAAACAGACAAAGGAGCGTGTGTCGGATCAGCGTTGGAGAGCACATGGAAAATTTGTCTCGAGAAAGAATAACGGTAGGGAGCGAGCGATAGATATCGAGAAAGGAACACGACGAGGTGAAAACGAGAGGACTGTCAAAGAGAAATCGAGCGTCAGATGTTCGAAAAGAATAATTAAAAAAAAGGTATATGGTTCGGCGTTTGGGCGAGAAAAACAAGACGAGGATGTAGCTACCTTGTGTCCAGTGGGGAACAAGCAAAGACAGGCGAGAAAGACCTTTTTCTTCATCATCCACCTTTTTGACTCCCACACATCGACGAGATGAAGCAAAACAGGACGGCGCTGAACGAGCCAAGTACAAGGCGGGTGTCTCACAAAGTCCCATTAAAGAAGAGAAAAACGAGCGTGTGCACTTTACTCCGCCTTGAACCGTCCGCCACCATCGCCTCTCCGCATGATGGCCTTCATAAACGAAAAGAACCGATCTGCGTATTCGTGCGGCGGCACCGGACTGATTTTATGCTGAAAACACACATACGTCGGTCATTCTACGCGTCAACAAAGAAACGAGGCCACTCACGCGATCCGCCGACAGCCCCTTCCAAAAATGCTCCAACTGCTTCACGGTAGAATAGGGCGTCAAAATATCGATGATGCCGAGATAATAAATCGTGTCCAACGGCCGGTTCGATTCGTCCGTCGCCTGCAGTCCACCCTCGTCTTGGTAAAAAATGAATTGCTGTCGGTCGCCCGTGTCTTCTTCTGGTAGGTCAAACGTGTCCGAGCCAAGGCGCTTCGGGTCTGATTCGCACATCGCGCGCTTCACGGCGATCGCTTCCGGGGATCGTGCACCCTTGTGCTGCGTGTTTTTGCGGCGGATGGCAGGTACCAAGGGCTGTTGTAAAGACGTCCATCAGCACAGTGCTCCGCGACGCCACGACCGCTTTCAACGCACCGAAAAGACCTTGAGGGTGTTGCTCCGCACTCTGTCCCTGTTGCCGCGGTGGACGAGGTGGATGCCGACGAGCAGACTGTAATCCATCACGTGCACGGACTTGAGGAATTCCGAGTCGCGACGGAGTTGTTCCGTCAGTAGCGCGCGCTTCTCTGGCCCGAACTTGAGCATCTTTCCACGGTTGATCCAGTTGAGGTCCTTGAGTACCGCACGCGGGTTCGCTTTTTCTTCCGGGTACTCTCGCCCTACGGTGCTGCCCTTGAGATCGTACGTCTCATGAACATCCTTATGTGGCGGGAAGAGGTTGTTCATGATGACAAAGTGGATCTTTCGGCCCCTTGGGAGCTTGACACGGTGTAGACCGTAAAAACGGGATAAGAGTGTGTGTGGATTGTTCTTGACGTGCGCATAGTATTCCTTGAGTATCGAGAGTAGAAAATTGTGCTCCGAGTGTCGAATGGTCTTGATGATGAACCGGTAGTCGCGCGAGAAGTAAAAGAAGGAGCCAGACTTGCCCGGCGAGCCCAGCTCGGACAGGATATATTTCGCGGTGAGTGAGAGAAGGTAGTCGGCAGGGTCGAGTTGGAAATAGTCCTCTCGCAGTTCTCGGAAGACCCATGGTGCGTAGTCTTTAAACTTGAAGTCGTACTTGGCAGAGGGCGTCAGTTCATTCCCGATGCTGTAGACAGGTCAGCGAATGGCGCGGTCAGGTCGAACGAACACGTACATGTCAAAGGAATATTTGTGTCGTGCGATAAAGTCTTGGTCAGTAAGTGGTCGTTTAATCTTTGCTTGACACCGCGACACCTGGAAAGAATAGGCGCTGAGCGATAACGTTACAAGGCCGTGCTCAGACTCACAGCAATACGAATCCCGGTGAGCATGTTGTACATGAGCACGTAATTGACATGATCTTCTCCAATCAAGTTTCCGACGAGGACCTTGTTCTCGTCTTCCTTGCCCAGAGACCCTCTTCGTTTCGAAGACGTGCGGGTGAGTGCTTCTTCCGCGTCCTTTTGCGCCTTGGCTCGTTTTCTCTCTCTCCTGATCTGCTCTGCTTGTAGCTGAATGTCGTCTTCGATGTCTGTATCGACGTCGTAGCCATACCCTGCCTGGGGTGCTGAGCGGACAGGACGTATGTGACCGCCGGTGGTGTTGCGTCTCGTGGGACGATGTGGCGCGAACGAACCTGCCGGTGGCTGAAGATGACCGTCAGGAGACTGGGACTGGGACAAGGATGACACATGACCACGGGCATGCTTGGCCGAGGGCGGGGAGGCCGAACCCGAGGGAGAGCCATTGAACGACTGGTCTGCAGCGAGTACCTCGGATATGCCGTCGGAAAAGGGCAACGTGCGTGGTGCACGTGTGGATGAGGAAGCACCTGTGCGTGCACTGACTGTGGATAGCCTCGTGTCGGTAGATGAGCGATGGCGGAGATCGGTGTGGGTTGGCGGGGATGGTTTAGGGAAGGAGGAGGGAAGCGAGCGGGGAAGACCTCTTTGTGTGTCGCGCGAGTCGGTGGATCCTGAGCGGTCATGCGGGTGCTGAAAGGGAGGACTGCTGGTGCGCTCGAGGGGGACGGCGTCTTTAAGGAGGATTGTGGGTGGGGATGGAGTATCAGATTGAGATGGAGGGATGTGCATGAAGAGTCTGGATACGTCTGGGTCGTCGGGGTGTTTTATGCTCGCTGGCGGTGAGGGTGGAGGAGGTCCGATGGTGTTGAAAGGGAGTGTGTGAGCATGTGTGAGAACGGGTACGTCGCTGGATACGACGTGCATGACAGTTTTTCTGTGAAAGACGGGTGTGGGTGAGACGGGATTTGAATCGAGACTGAGAGTGTCGCCCGATATTTTGACGAGGTGGAGTTCTTGTTTTGCAAACATGGGTCTTGGTGTCGTCGTCGTCGAGTCGTCGTCGTCGTCGTCGGCGGTGGGTGATGAGGGTGATATTGGAGACGCTCTGGCAGTGAAAAAGGACGTTCCCGCCGTCGAAGCCACGCTGAGTCGCTGAGAGTCTCTCTGCGACGTCGTTATCGGCGTCAACATGCTCATGGTTGGAGGAGACTCTGTCTGTGGCTGTGTACCCAACCCGCCTTGTTCCAATTTAGACCGACTACCTGATCGATCGCTACACCCCCATCTCAAACGTATTGAACGAACGTATGCGCATCCCCTCCCATCCACGTGTTTCTCGAGCGCTGTTTTCCGCCTCGGAAATGAATTTCGATAGCCACACCGTCGGACTCGACTGAGATCGCGGTCAGTATCGCGCAGAATGGCTTACCTTTATAAATACAGATTGGTGGTCGAGAGAACGGTGCACGGCTTGATTGAGGTAACTCTGATTGGCCGTCGCAAACATGAACCGAGGGCGTGGCCATTAGGAACAGCACGCAGCATGCCTGGATGCATGACGTCGCGGATGGCGTTTTCGTACTGGCAGCAAACTAGTCATGATCTGAGGTCTGCGCTACGCACCAACTGAGGCATCGTCGGGAGGTCCAGTTCTCCATGTTCGAGGCTGCTCGTTCCACACCCAGCCTGAGTGATTTCTCTTGTCATCGTCGCATCTTCTTTGCTTGATCCTCACCCTGAATAGATGCTGCTTCACCAAGGGACGGGGTCATGTGGAACGTTACTTTGAGCTCTGAATGCTTGATTGCCAGCTGAACTACCTTTGACGTACCCCTGGACGCCTACCATACCATCCATCGCGCGAACCGACTGCGAACTGTCCTTCCTACTACACTGCGCTAGCATGCAAGGTATGTACTATGTTGGAGGATACCTGTCAAATTCCAGTGAGGATAGAATTTATTATAATAATGGCACTAGAGACGCGTGTGAAGATATGATACCCTCTAGTGGGAACTATCCTCTCCTCGTGTCACCGGCACGTGGATCAAAGAAGTTACTATTAGTAGTCGGACCCCACGTTCGATCATCCTTGTGTTTCCCTCCCTCAGTCCTCCCTCCAAGACGCAAATACTATCCCCAATCTTCATCCTCCCCACTCGACCTACTATCATCAAGTTATTCTCTTTTACATTGCCCCTTTCCGCCACTTTTTGTAGCGCTCCAGCTGCTGCGCACGGTTCACATATCTTTGTTGACATCTTTGGGCGCCCACCCTGGTGGTGTGTATGTTTAGAGCCGGTTGATGAGACCCGATTTGAATGCACCAGTGGCACCACAGGTTATTCATGAGTTCTTCGTTGAATATCATCTTATTCGGAGCGTCGGGTGTTGGCAAAAGCTCGCTGATCAACCTGATTGCTGGGGAGGCAGTCGCAACAACCTCCCCGGACGTTCAAGGATGCACCATGTCGTTCCACCCATACACTTTCCCTGTCCACAATCGAGACTTCCATATCTGGGACACTGTCGGCCTTGAGGAGCCAGAGATGGGCGTCAATGGTTACTTGCCTGCCATCGAGCAGGCTTGTGATCTTATCCACCAGCTGTCAAGCGGAGGCGGTGTTGATCTACTCATTTTCTGCATTCGGGGAAACCGTGTTTCTGCGACTGAGCAGAGCAACTATAGGTTGTTCTATGAAGCCCTTTGCAGGTCTTCGGTCCCTATCGCACTCGTCATCACGCACCTCGAACGGGAAATTAACATGGAGAGTTGGTGGGAGAGAAACAGAGAGTCATTAGAAAAGTATGGGATCAAAGATGCAGGTCATGCCTGCGTCACCGGGCTGCCGACGCACTCGGCGAAATACAGGGAATCAAAGGTGAACATTTTACGACTGTTGGAGGGTTACAACAGCAACGGGAGATTTCACATGCCGCCCGAAGGGTGGTTGATCGAGTTTTTGCGCAAGTTTGGATTGTTTGCGCCGTTGAAGAAGGAAGCCGAGCGGAAGGACATATTGAAGGTCTTGACGAAACGTTGCAAATTGGATCCGAAAGTAGCAGGGGAACTCGCTGACAAGCTGCTCCCCCACCCCAAGAAAGGGGAGGATTAGTTTCAAAATGGCACTGTATTATGTTCACTGTCGTCGACTCTTCCATGTAAATCATGTACGCTGGCTTCTTCCCCCCCGCCGCTGGTGGAGTGAGAGCGATGGTACTGCCTGGTTCACGTTCATTCCAGTGGTCCGGCAGCCTGAGCGAGTGTGGTACATAACACCGCAAAACATAGCCCATTTTTTGATCTTAGAGGACCGGGTCTCTGGTGGAGAGGGTATGCCTTCAGAACATATTCTGTAAGATTCCATGTACTGTTTCCCTTCTTGGCCGTCGCAGCCGATACGGTGAGCTGAGACTCCGCTTTCAACTCAGAATCGGCATGCGACTCGGAGCGCCCGTAATATCTTGTACATCGTTACATTTGCATGATGAGGTAGATAATAGAGGTCACAGGGAATTGATACCAGACCGCAGGGAATAGACTGACAAGATGCAGACACTATTTCGTACACTTTGACTACATTATTAGACGAGACAGCAAAGCAACAACGTGCAGTACAAATACCCCCATCACAATATCTCCACGACATCTGCTCGGACATCCTTGGCCAAGTTGACCGAGCGTTTGATCCCCGGAACGACGATCTCATGGTCAGTGGCGACGCGCTTGAACTCTCCATTTGGTTGGTGCTGGAGCAGCAACACAGGGAAAGGTTGTTGAAGACGAACGATCAACCGCAATGCCCGAGCATACGTATCCACGGTAGCGACAGGTAGAACATCATCCAATGGCGAAGGAGACGTGGATTCAGCCTCGGTCTCACCCTCCGTATCGGACTCGTATTCGTCCGAGTGGTCATCCGCTGTACGTCCCCAAGTGAACTCGTCGAGTGGATCACGCAGATTGCGCATCCACGGATGGACGAGAACGAGCCTATCCGGTTCCGACAATGAGAGCTGGTCCGATGTTTGGAAATCCACATCGCCGACCCCCGGCACTCGAGCACGGTAACGATATTCACGATCGCTTTCAAAGTCTTTCATCCCAAGCCTTTTGACAGAAAAGATGATGCATGGGAGGCGCAGTCGACGACTTGCAGAGCGAGCGGGGGGTAACTGAGTGATCCGGTCGTGGAAAGATGTAGCATCTGTCTGAGACAATGAAGTCCTTAACGCTGCAGCCCGTTTGTCCATTTCGGCAGCTTCGATTGCGGGTAAATTGCGTGTGGTTTGACTGTATACCGCGAGGGTAGCGGGAAAGCAGCTGTTGTATGATGAAGACTTGCCGGTCCAGGCGAGCACCGTTATGTCGCCCGAGCGAGTTACAATCTCCTCCAGCAGGTGGCCAAGTGCTGCATCTCCTTCTCCGTAATATGGCCGAATATCGCTCCTGAAAATTCCTATCAATGAATACGCCACATCTTCATCGACCGTCGCATTCCGTGTCGAGGCGAGTCGTAACTTCTGTCGGATGGTGAGATGATCTGGGTTGAAAGAGATGATCATTTCGCGGGCTATCCCGATAACATCTGCGAGCTCTTGCATGATCTCTTGCGATTCCTTGTGGTTGGTGCGGGTGTCGCCAAGGTATGGTTTCCAATCGCGATCGTAGAATCGTATCACCTTCCCTGCAAGAAGCTCTTGTGCAGTCCATGCCCGCTTCATCCAGAAGCTCTTCGTGAGATCGCCGAGAGCCGATGGAGAATCCACGTCGGCAAGATGGACAAAGGTGGCCGCGGATGCCTCGTACCATTTGTACATCATCATGAGCGACTGGTTCAACAGAGTGCTGATCGTCTTATCGATGCAGCAGGTATCACTCCATGCCCATCGATATCCGTCACCGCGAACCACCTCACAGAATTTACGTAGCTTCTCGTTCGGGGGTGCCGATGAATCCAGCTTCCAGGCGGAGCCAGCCGCACTAACGTCTTCGTATAAAGGCTCTTTCCCTCTCCAAACGTGTGAAAGCGTCACATATTGGAAATATTGCCCAACTACCCTGTGAATTTGCTCGTTGTCCGATGTCCTTGGCATAGAAGAAACGAGTGCTTTGAACTGAGATTCCGACTTGAATGTACGTATTCGTTCTGGTCCGTCGCACAGAAAACCACTCTTGACATCAATAAGCACAAGTGGGGATGTCTTGAAGACCCCACGGACGACGCTTTCGATCAAAGGCTCGGACAGGGCAGGTGAAACAAATGTCTTTCCTGATCCTGTGTAATCCGCGTCATGATGCTTTCCACGCGGATACTGTAAGCGACACTCACGATCGGTATATGGATCAGGACGCCCGATAAGTGAAAATATATGGGAAAGTGCATCGACTGCTTCATCGTAGCGCTGCAAAGCATGCAGAGCCGTATGTCTTGTCTCATAAACCAACGGACTCAGAGAGTCTATCTTGATTGCCTGTACGTGGTTGCACTCAGGATCTTCCAGAGACCAAGGGGAGCAAAGCCTTACGTCATCTGCATCCTTCAGCGCGTCCTCCCACTTCTCCAACATTCCCCATGCTTTGCTTCGTTTGACTAGGAGACCTACGCGGTTCCGCGGATTCAGGGACAATGCAGAAGAATATCGCTGGATCGCCTGATTCAGATCTTCTGACTGCGCTGCCGCATCGCCCTGACCTTCGAACAGCTTGATACATTCTTGAAGATGCTCCTGAATCACGAGATCGAGTCTTTTAAAGTTCCACCCAGAGATCTTTCGAAAATACGGTCAGTGTGTTTGTTGAGTAACTCGAGCGGAATAGACTTACAGACGAGATTACTGCAAGGTGTGATTGTTTTTGCACTGTAACAGCTTCGCGTGCATGCTCGAGCAATTTCATTGTTTGCGTGCTATCTCCTCCTTTCAGCGACTCAGATGCGAGCGGAAGAAGCATTTGAGCCTGTACAGCGTACGAATAAGCCTGTCTTCTAATAGCCCTATCGTTTACTTACCCGGACAGTTATATAGAGTGACTTGTCGTCCACGATATCGATCAAATCCCTCACGCGCAAAATGGCATCGTCACGCTTTCCGCATAAATATATGATGACAGCCTGGACGAGACAAAAAATAGTCAGTACAACAGTAACAATGATGACAGATACATACCTTGATCAATAGGAGAAAATTGGTTTCAATCGGGGGACCATGGACGAAGACGAGGTCAAATACGCGCATCGCAGTTTCGGAGTCGCCGCTGCCGACATGGGCCATTGCATTTGCGATATAACCGATGACGGATCGCCGAGCTTCGATAGACTTGTCGTGTGACGGTCAACACGTAGTGAGACAACTATTGATGTAATATTACCTTTTTGGCATCGTAGATCACCATGTCCCACTGTTTCAAACGAGACCGTACGAGAGCACGGTGAGCAAGTCCTTGTGCGTGCTGAAAATGACTCGGCGGGTGGTTGATTTCTCCTGTCAAGAGATCCTCAACGCGGGTCAAGTCGCCTTGAGCCCACAATTCGAAGGCGGTATCACTGATGTACATCAGGGGCAATTTCTATGCTGTGAGAGAACGAAGAGATTAGAATCGTAAGTAGCTGATGTTTAAAGACACTCACAATGCATCAAAGGGAGTTGACCATGACCTGTTAGCTTCGACTATATTACCAAGTTAACCACTTACGTGCATTGTCAAGTACCAGTCCGGAAGGATGTCGCGGAGACTCCGCACGGTTACTTTTCCGGTTTGTTCTCCGGTTGCGATGCGGTCGTCGTTAGGGGAGAGCGCAATCGACCAAACATCACTTGCGCAGTTGATGACAGTACCAATTTGCTTCTCTGTGGAGGCGTCCCAAAACGACACTGACCGGTATGCGACGACGACGACAAACTTTTGGTTACGCGATAGGGCGATTGAAGCGGTCGACCCGCCACCGGGCACGGACCATTTACTGAGCAAGGATCCCGAAGACGCATCGAAACGATGGACTTCACTGCAAGAAGCAGCGAGGAGGTGAGACCCATCAGCAGACCAAGTGAGCCATGACGATGTGTATCGGAGGGCTCGGAATGTCATGTTCAACAGTTGTTGACCATTCTGACTGTCGTAGATACGGATCTGATTTTGGGCGGCCGTAGCGGTGGCTATGCGGTCACCATTGGGGGAGAATCGAACTGCTACAACGAAGTCGTCATGCTGCAGGGGGCCGACGAGCTGCTCTCCAGTGAGAATGCTCCAGATGAACACCGAAGCGGGTGTTTCAGAACCACCCGTCACAAATTGGTCGAATCGGGCGAAATGTCGACCGAGAGTACCGCGTCGGTGTGACCTTTGATGTCGAGGACCTTTCTATGCGTTTGCGCATCCCACACCTTCGCGTGCACCGCCGCCTTTCCGCGCTTGAACCCAACACCTGCCAAACCCTTGAGTCCACACACCAGCCATTTGCGATCCGGCGATAGCGCAGCTGCACAGACTTCTGAGCCTCCAGTTGGAATCTGTGCTCCGATTTTCCGCCCATCTTTTGCTTGCCAGTGCTGAAGTGTTCCTTTGCCATTACCACTCAACACCTGCTTGCCGTCCTCGGTGAACAATACCGAGTATATTGGGTGTTGACCACTATTGATCTCAGTTATTCCCGAATCACCTGGAGGTCGACGGGCGGTCATTACAAGTACTCGCCAACGAACAGTACGTACGCTTTCCAGTCAACTCCATATTCGCCTACAAGACACGGGAGACGCTTGGTGGGAGGGCAGGGTAACAAACACGAGTTCTCCACGACGTGCATACTAGATCTGGCACTGGCTGTTTTGTCTTATCGATAATGATATGGTTGATCGGCTAACATTCCTTGGCGTAACATGTTCATGTTTGCACCTCCGACAGTCAAATGTTCAATTCATGGTCGTGTAAGGGTATGGCGTAGGCTGATCATGAACTGTCCAACTGGCCACGGGTCACGCATCCACAACCTTGACGGCCATCGACTCGGAGTGATGTGTGCCCTGTTATGGTTTGGGGGGTTATTCGGTTCCCCAATTGTGCGTCCCTCTCAGATCGTCACTCGGTGGTCGCTATCGCCGTCAAACACACTCATAATATCGAACGAAAACTCCGACCTATCACCAAAAAACGTATGGCTGCCGCTGCAGGCATCTTCTCCCAGACAAGATCCATCTCCGCCTCGGGAATGAATTTCGATAGGCACACCGTCAGACTGAGATCGCGGTCAGTATCACGCAGAGCAATTCCAGTACGGCTTACCTTCATACATGAATGCTCAAGAGAACGGTGCACAGCTTGGTATATCAAAGTGAGGTGACTCTCATTAGCCGTCGCCGACACCTGTACACGCTGGGGCGCGTTACCACCAACGACGTCACAAACATGAACTG
>JBBPOE010000170.1:0-45801 GCA_038091295.1 Tylopilus felleus | reverse complement strand
GAATTAAGCGCTGGTTTAGAGTCCCAGCCGAGCTCCGAACCAGTCGAAGACCCCGTTTGACTATAATTTAGAGATGAAGTTGTATGTACAGATCGAGAGTCACTTTGATCACCCAGATCGATCAAAGCGCTTGGCTTTTCCCTTGTCTTCATCAAAGCTCATTCCTTGAATGGCGTGGGATCCCTGATCCCAAGATGTAGCGTGTTCTTTGGTGGTGGTTCAGATTTTAGATGCTTTGAAGCATCGTGGCTTGTGGCCTCCTCTAGACCAATTGCATTCCATGCATTGAGTAGATGGAATCTTGCATTCTTTAGCCATGTGGCCCAGCTTTCTGCAATTGAAGCAAGCAAGCAGTTTCTTGCTGCGATTAGGGGTCCTGGCTTTTCCTTTTCCTCTAGTGAATGCATCGATTTTCATTTCGGATTCCTCATCCGAGGGGGTGTTTAAAGCACTGATGTCCATAGCGTTAGGGTCTTGTTGTCGGGACGGTCCAGCAATTCCTAGGAATCGGGTTAGCTGCCTTTTTTGACCGATGTTCCATACTTTGGTCAGATAATCAGCCGGATCGGTAGGGCAAGTATCTTCCTTGATGATCTTCCAGATGATGGACAGATCAATGTTCTGCTCGATGATGTCGACCAGTTGTCCTTGGTCGAGTTGAGCGGCTTGACTATAGGTTTGGAACTTGATGATCCATTCATCAATTGTCATCCTTCCTTGCTTGAGTTTCCTAAGCTTCTTCCGGGCCCAATCCTTTTGATTGGCTGGTTGGAAAAGTTCTTCCAACTCGCCACACATGCGTGCCCATGTGTAAGCAGTTCCGCTGTTTAGGATCTCTAGACGTGTTCTAGCAAAGCTTCCGGCTTTGGGTCCTTCTAGGTATGAGAGCACTGCATGGACTGGTTTGTCTGTGTTGGCGGGCATGGCAAGATGGTTCTCTGCTTGCCATGCTTTGACTTTAGCCCACCATTCCTCAAACTTAGACATAGATCCATCAAATGGACCTGGATCTGCAAGTAGCTTAGAGATTTTGGCCGTCTGGGCCATAGCGGTTGCTTGGTTCTGCATTGCGAGGAGTTGACCTCCCATATTGTCAAGGGTATTTAGGAGTTTAGCGAAGGCAGTGTTCAATGCGGTCGATCCTTGCGTCCAATCTTGACCAGCAAGAGCAAGGGCATTGGTAATTTCTTGTTGGAGCTGAGCACGAGACATGATTCCTTACTTGATAGATTTCTTGAGTTTTCGAGCTTTCTTCAATAGCTTTCCGTAAGTGGACTTAGGAGAATAGGGATTAATAGACGATTTGCATTTGGCAATAGAGTTTATGCTTTTCTGGAACCTTTCCTTATCGGGCTTAGACAATTTCTGATGTTTGCTTATGAGATCCAGATCTATTCAACATCGGCTAAGTCGGTGTCAGGGGTTTGATATCTGGAGGCGACTTCTGATGAATTTCCGGAGGGTCCTTCTGTTTCTTGTCTGGGAGCTAGGAAGTCTCTGGGGTTGTAACGATAACGGAAGACTGGAATAGGAGTCCTTGGACATTCTGGCAGAGCATCTCTGTGAATGCGGATTTCTTCTGGAACAGGAAGGATGGGGAGCGGGAGTCTTCCGAAGACTATTCTAGGAGCTGCTCAGTTAGTAGGATTAGCAACTGGTGGTTCAGGTGCTACGTATGCCGGTGGTGGGATGTTCTCCTGGTTTTCTTGATTTTCGAGTTCTCTCTCAATCTCAGACTGAACAGCCTGATCCCTTCTATATGCCTCTACTAGTTCCCTACGTACAAATTTCACAGACACCCTGCTACTGGCGGTAATGTGCAGGCTTCCTAAGGTGTTCTGATCTATGTAGAGGAGGGTGCTGATAACCAAAGTGATCAGGTACACCTTGGTGCCAAGGAGGGACAGGAGGAGGGGAAGGAGGACGAGGAGGGGAAGAGGTGGAGGATGAAGATGGTAGTTCCAATGAGATCCTTCTCCTCTTTGAAATGTTTTTCTTCCATGAATCCGAGCAACGGCGTCTATCTCCTTGCTGCTCAATGCCCAGGTTAATTCCCTCTCAAATAATGTCCTCGACCGCGTTCGGGAGGAATGCTCTATATGAATCATTAGTGATCCTGACAAAACTTGAAGTGAGGGGAGTGGAGAATCCAGACCTGAAAATTTCCTGTTCTAGTAGGCGACGGCGGACGTATGTCCAGTCAACAGGTTCCTCGAGCAGTGGAGGCGAGCGTATAGGCAAGGGGTAGAAGTTCCTAAAGTCTTGGTGTACCTGTTCAAGATCTGGTATGTGATATCCGGGATCCAATAGATCTACCGGCGGAAAGCAAGGTGAGATGGGTAAGGGTTCCTGCCAAACTGGTGGCGGAACATGATGGAAATCAAATTCTTCAAATTCCCAACCTTGGAAAAATTCGATTCTTCGTTGATCGACCGGAGTGTCGAAACGCAGGGCGGGTGGTAGACACGGTGAAGCCGACCTATAGGGGGCTAGTTCCTCTTCTTCTTTGAACTGTTCAAAGAAGGTGTCAGCGTCGTCAGAAAAGTCCAGCCAGAGGTAGTCCTCAACGTGAGGGAATGGTGGTACCTGTGGGTATACAAGGTTTATGGATTCCTTGACTAGGGTGAGGACAATGGATTCCTCTTCTTGCTTGATCTCTCTCTCAGGTGAGGCGACTAGAGGGCCTCCTAGGATGCTATCAATGGGTGCCTGGTAAGCATAGTCAATGACCCTGACTAAAGGTAGGCGATCCAGTTTCCGTACTGCAAACTCAAAAGCGGTGGGGAAGGCTGATCCCGATTTGCATGACATTACCAAACAGGGTTAGTGTGGCCATTCAATCAATGAGACAGCAAGACAGTTTCTCACTGGCAAAGATAAAAGTATGGGTGGTGGATAGGGCGGATGCAAGAGGTGTTGATTGCTAGACCTTCCGCAGTATCAGTAATGAAAGTCTTGTTCAAGTGAAACGACCAAACTCACTCCAGAGCTGGTGCTAAGCTGGAGCAAGGGAGAGACCTTCGTCAGTGGCACTCAATGGCAAACTGAGAAGTAAGTGGCAAGACCTTGTGTGGCAAGAGTGAAGATTGGGAAATCTCCAAGTGAACAAGACTGGGGGAAACCAGTCAAGTGCGCTTGGGCTTTATATACTGTCTAGGGGTTTACACTTATGTACACTAGATCTACAGATATCCTGTGCTATAGTACATGAGGAGAGCATGAGGAGCATAGCCTAGATAAGTGGATCATACCCTATAGGACAAAGGCAAGTCATGAGGAGTACATGAGATGAGCATGAGGCAAAGATAGGGGTCATAGACCGGAGATGAAATACATGAGGTGCCTAGATGTGTGGCTGTGCGATATGCATGGTGAAGGGTTTGCCATGAGGTGAACATGAGGTGGACAGCCATGAGGCTGTGCGAGAGTCTAGGCCAGGGGCGATACTTAGGATAAGGAGTGTAGTGATCAGTAGTGATCAGTATCATAGTGAGGTTGGGAGTTCGATCCCCAAGTATGGCAAATAATATAGGAACGAAGTAAAGCGAGCGTAACACCTATGATTATCCAGCAACAGATCGATCACGGTATTTCAATGAGCAGAATCTAATCAGGAAACTCTTTGTGGAACTTGAATGTTACCTGCACCAACATTGTGTGGAAACTACACAACCATTCCCACCCAATCCAGCAGAGGAGTTACCTGAAGTACCAACAGAGTACCACACTTTTGTCACCATCCAATCAGGAACTCAACCTCCAGCCAAGCCATTAGTCACATGGTATTGTGCAACCTGTGTTATGATCTTCAAGTATGCCAAGACCTTTAATCACCAATGGGACCAAGCATACACAGAGATCATGGCAGATCCAAATGGATCCAGAGAATCAGACAGAAGAATGACCCATCCACTACGTCCACCATTTCCACCACCAGATGTAGAAAACATCGTGGAAGCTTTACAGGATGAGACATCCCAGGAGGAATCTCCAAACAACTTCAATCACATTGGATTTCTCCAACTAGGACCAGATGATGCCTACAATTCCTATCCAGACCATATCTAATATTCCTTTACGGTCTAAACTAATTGTTTGATACAATCGGGGACAATTGTTTTCTGTTCCCTGCGAATGACCTGCATGAAATACCTTCCATGCAGAGTCATATATCTCTTATACCTTGTACATATCTCTCACAACCTTTTTCCTAGTTGTTGCCAAAGATGCACAACTCAAATTGTTCCAATTATGTGTTATCACACCCAGAATAATTAATTCCTCTTTATCTATTGAGTATTTCAACTCTACCTTCTACCGTACTATACTATACACCAAGGACTATCTATCCACCAAATTTCTTTCCCATACCTTACTTATTTGTTTCTCTATTAATTTTTCTTTCTAACACCTATGGCAAGGAAGGTATCCTACACGGAAATCAAATCAAAGAAATCCCTGGGAATATCTGACTTAGTCAAGGTGACGAAGTGTGGGAAAAAGATGTCAGCCACATACAGGTACAGCCACTCTTATCTTATCTTGTCTCATCTTGAGATAAGCAATGCCTGTCAATCAAGATCCTTATTGACATCCCTGTCAACTTGTCAACTTGTCAACCTGTCAACCTGTCAACCTGTCAACCTGTCAATCTGTTAATCTGTCAGATGTCACAGCATGTCAATCTTCAGATTTGCACAGTTAGAAACCTGTCATTCAAAGACAAGTGACAGGCACAGCCATTTGACTGTGCAATGACTCACACTGACTCATTTCTTCAAATGACACCACTTTTATTTACCTAAATAGTCAGTACATAGCCTCCTAGTTTTGGTTTAAAAGGAGCTCAATTTTGGGCCAAGGGATGCATTAAATTTCCATTCAATTTGGATTCAATTCTTGCATTGGATCAGATATCTATTCTTTCATAGGATATCATCCATCAGGGAAGAATCCCCCTCTATTTCTCTCTCTCTCTAGTAAGTCCTCATGGCAGGAATTGAGTAGAGTATTTAGAAGAGATCTAGCACTTATTCTGACTAGCCATAGAGCAGTAGAAAAGTGTAGTAGATTCTGTAGCATTCCCTACAGAAAATCAGCTAGAAAGCAATAGGCTTTCTGTTTTCTGTCCCTTCCTTGAGTTATCCTTCCACCAGCTAGTATGAATATAAGTGGACATTAGCCTCCCATTTGACTAGGTTCTGAAGTGAGCTCACTATCCTTTCTGCAACCTCAATAGTTGCTATTCAATTCTTGGACATTTCCTGCAAGTCAAGCTATCAGTTAGTATCCCCATTCCTTGTTCAGCCTTCAACGCAGGCTTAACAATTCAACTTCTATCCCACTTGATTGGAGTGTAACAACCTCATAAACCATCTGATTAACATATCACTTCGTGATTGAGATCAGGAAGAACGCCCACATTACTGAGCTGATTGTATTTTGATCGCTAGTATCTCCACTGTTTGTTTAGACAGTAACAATCCGCTAGCCGTGGTCATATAGTCTGTTTAACAGATCAGTAGATTTCAACCTAGAATCTCTGGTTCTCTATCACATTATTTGAAAGAAGACACCATCGCAATAGCACTCGTATGACATTGGACACTAGATTAGAGATTAAGTCAGATCGTAAATACATGAGGGATGTTAGAAGCAATATCTAGATTAAAGAAGCACGACGCTAAGGAAGGAAAGAGAAAAAGGGGCGTGTGGCACATAATATACAATGGCTGTCGGAGTTTCGGAACGCACGGACCTCCAAGACTCGAATTCATGACATTACCCCTCTTCTCAGGATTGCGTCTCGCAATCCTGTGAAGGTTCTTCCAGCGCATCATATCAGATTTCTTTTTTCTGCGTGAGGGAGCATCGCTGTCTTTCATCTCATTCAAAAGTTCCTTTTTCCCAATCATATAACCATCCAGGGACGTGGGTAGGTCACGTGAAGTTTTCGATCAGTTGGAAGCGGAGGTGCATAGTGGGAGTAGGACGGGGTTTAGCAGGATGGGCACGATGGAAGTCAGTAACTGCCTGCTGCGTGTGAGTAAGTTTGGATGCTTTCTTCCATTCGCGTTCCTCACACAGGAAACCATTCCAATGAACCAGGTACTCAAGGCGGTCACGTCAAAGGCAGGAGTCCAGGATTTCTTGAACCTCTTGCTCTTCAACTCCTTCGATAAGGTCCGGAGGTGGTGGCAGCGGGCGAATTTGAGATGGGAACTGGGGGGGAGCGTACGGGGTGAGAACACATTCATTGAAAATAGGATAAATAGACTTCCAGGTGGCGGGTAGACGAAGTTTATATGCGCTCTCTCCGTGTTTGCTAAGGATGGTGAAGGGACTGTAGCACTTGTCGTCAAGTTTCTGAGTGGGTCGGTCCGAAGTGATGTGGGTAGCCTCTAACCAAACCCGATCTCCAACTTGGAAATCTTTTGACGGCGAGTGTTTCTGATCGTATGTGCATTTCATGTCATCCGCTGCCTTTTTCAGCACCGCCTCTGCTTCTGAGCAAATCTTCTTCATTCGATTAGCAAAGTCACATGCCACTTCTACTCTCTCCTCTCTTCTGGGGTTGCTTCCCTTCCAAGGATGCTGGCCATAGTTAAGATAGAAGGGCAAATACCATGTCAAGGATTGGGCTTTGTCATTGTAGGAAAACTCGGCGAGAGCTAACCATTCGGCCCAGTCCAACTGGTGGTAATTCGTGAAAATTCGTAGATAATGTTCAATTTCTTGGTTAAGTCATTCTGTCTGTCCGTCGGTCTGAGGATGGTACGCAGTGGCAGCATTAGAGGTAATGCCGAGTTGGGAATACAGTTCGTGCATAAAGGCAGAGACAAAACTTGATCCTCTGTCGCTGATGACTTTGCGAGGGAGACCATGTTGACGGAAGACATGATCACGAAGAGCTCGGGCAACTCCAGAAGATGTGATCTCTGTGTGAGAGGGAATAACTTTGAGCATCTTTGAAAAGCGGTTGACAATAACCAGTATTGCATTATGGCCTTGGGAGTCAGGAAGGGGGCCCACAAGATTGACGGAAATGTGCTCCCAGGGTGAAGTGGGGATCTCGTTGGGGTGTAAAGGGGCAGCTAAGTGGGTATGATGGGGCTTGGTTCATTGGCAGGTCTCACATCCCATGACATACTTGCGTACATCGCGCATGATTTGAGGCCACCAGTAGTTTCTAGTACAGTGAGCAACAAAACTGATGCAATGTTTGCATCATTTTGATTGATGAATGAATATCTGGAGAACTATTGATGTTAGACCCATAAACCTGGATATCATTAGAAAGCCCGGATCCAGAGCATTCCAAAAGTATATACATTGCTTATGTAATTCTTACTTTATCAGGAAACATTCTGGAATTAAACAAGACTACTCATTGCATCAGTTTTGTTGCTGACACTTTGAAATATTAAAACTATATGTTGAGACAAGATATTACATAAGCAATGGGTCATGTGATGCACTATTAGTTTAACATGATGTAAATACATCAAAACACCATCGCTTTTTCCACTTCCACCACCATGAAATCCCTCTCTGTTGAGCAAACCACTCATATTGTCTCCCTCTTGCAATTGGGTCATTCAACCCATCAAATTGCTCACTCTACTGGTCTCAACCAGTCTACCATCAGCAGACTATGCTCCAAACATTGTCCTGACCTACCCAAGTTCTCTGGGGGTCATCCATCCATCATTACCCCCACTGACATGCGACATCCCATTCATCTTATTGGATCTGGAAAGGCTTAGAATGCTATCCATGTTACCAAAACACTTCAGGATGTCAAGAACCACTCCATATCTCCCCAAACCATATGCTGTCACCTTAGAAAAGCTGGTATGAAGGCTGTGGTGAAGCAAAAACACCCTCTTCTCTCCAAGCGTCATAGGAGGGCATGACTGGACTTGCTCTGAGCCACGAGCACTGGATTGTGGATGACTGGAAGTGTGTTGTTTGGTCAGATAAGACCAAAATTAACCACATTGGGTCAGATGGTAGGAAGTGGGTATGGAAAAGGGCAGGTAAAAGCCTAAGTAATAGGCTTGTGGAGGGAACAGTGAAGTTTAGAGGGGGATCTGTGATGATGTGGGGTTGTATGACTTGGGAGGGAGCTGGGATGGCCTGCAAGATTGATGGTAAAATGGATGCTAACCTCTATGCCCAGATCCTGGATGATGAGCTTCAGCAAACTCTGGAGTATTATGGAACAACTCCAGATGACATCATCTTTCAGCAAGACAATGACCCCAAAAACACCAGTAGATTGACCAAGCAGTGGTTTGTGGACCATGGATTTGAGGTTATGGTACGGCCAGCTCAGTCTCCAGACCTTAATCCCATAGAACATCTATGGTTTATCCTCAAAAGGAGGCTAGCAAAGTATCCTGAACCACCCAAGGGAATATTGGAGTTTTGGGAGTGCATACAAGTGGAGTGGGAAAAGATTGAGGTTGCCCAGTGTCAGCAGTTGATTGAAAGCATGCCTAGAAGAATAAGAGAGATCATCAAGGCCAAAGGAGGATATATTTCATATTGATTTGTATACTCTTGATGTCAGCAACAAAACTGATGCAATGAGTAGTCTTGTTTAATTCCGGAATATTTCCTGATAAAGTAAAAATTACCTAAGCAATGTATATTTTTTTGAAATGCTCTGGATCTGGGCTTTCTAATGATATCCAGGTTTATGGGTCTAGCTTCAATGGTTCTCCAGATATTCATTCATCAATCAAAAAGATGCAAACATTGCATCAGTTTTGTTGCTCACTGTAATTAGCTCATGTGTTTTATACTGACCCGGATGCCCCGCCAGGTGAGAATCGTGATGATCTCAAATGATGTCCTCCCGCAACTTGCTATCAATTGGAACATAGACACGACCTTCCCACATAACAACTCCATCCTTTTCTTCCCAACCCTCTGCTTGGTCGTCTAAGCTGCACTGAACTATTTGGTCACGATTTGCCGCACGTCGTTGGATCCTGTCAAGGAAGGCCAAGTCTTCGAGGATGAGTTCTACTCGACAGAACAATTCCGGTTTCAATAGGACAACATTTTCATTGTCATCCTCCCCCCGGTCATGCTCTGGTCATCTTGACAGGAGGTCAGCCTTGATATGGGTTCGACCCAGTTGGTAATGAAGTGAGAAATGGTAATTGGCAAGTTCAGATACCCAGCGTGCTTGTCAGCGATTGAGTTTTTGTGGTTTACGGAAATAAGTGAGATTCTGGTGGTCAGTCCAGATTTCGAAATCAACGGGAGCACCCATAAGATGGTGATGCCATTCCGAAAGAGCAGTCATGATGGCAAGTAGATTGCGGTCGTATATTTCGTAATTACGCTCAGTGGGATTGAGTGATTTTGAAAGGAATGTGATAGGGTGCCAGAATCTGTGTTGACATTGAGAAAGGACGGCACCAATAGCACAGCCAGAACTATCTGCTTCGACTTGGTATGGGTCGGAATCAGTAGGGATGGCTAAAACGGGTGCAGACATGACTGCAATCTTCAGTGCATCAAAGGCAGATTGTTGTTCATCTCCCCAACTCCACAGAACAAGTCCAGTGAGAACATTCAAAGGTTTAGCAAGGTCACCGAATCCACGAATGAAGTGGTGATAAAAGTTGGTAAATCCTAGAAAGGCTTGTACATCGCGTTTACAGGTGGGAACGGGCCATTGGGAAACACCTTGAATTTTCACCGGGTCCATTTGAATCTCATTCTCAGAGATGATAAGGCCAAGATATTCGATTTGGGTCTGTTCAAAGGTGCATTTCTCAGGTTTGAGGTAGAGCCGATGATGGCGTAGGATTTGTAAAACACAGGCAGTGATTTGACGATGTTCTTCAAGAGTTTTGGTGAAGATCAGAATGTCATCAAGGTAGACAAGGACCTTTCCTTCCAATATTAGATCATGGAAAATATTGTTCATTAGATTCTGGAAGGTGCTTGGAGAATTGGTGAGTCTGAAGAACATTACTGTCGGTTCAAATAAACCAAGGTTGGTGCAGAACACCGCCTTCCATTCATCATCCTTGCGAATATGTACATTATTGTAGCCCCACTGTATGTCAAGCTTGGTGAAATATTTTGCACCTTTCAACTTATTGACCAATTCGGAGATTAGAGGTAAGGGATACCAGTTTTTGACCATAATAGCATTAAGTCTATGGTAGTCTTGAACTGGTCGGAGCTTTCCGTCCTTCTTCTTGACAAAGAAAAAGGCCAATGTGAATGTGTCCAAAGCGTAGGTTTTCCTCAATAAAGGACTCCAACTCTCTTTGTTCTTCTGGACTGAGGTTGTAGATTTTGCAATCAACAACATGACTGCCCGGCGTGAGTTCAATAGCGTGATCCCCAAGGTCTTCGCTCCGGAAGTTCGTCGAAAGATTCTTTGCTAAACACATCGCGGAATTCGTGGTAGTGGGAGGGAACGAGGTCGTCAAAGGACTTTGGGGGTGCTTCCTTTTGAGCGCGTTCGGCCAATTGTTGAGCCGTGGTGGTGTGAGCTCGAATATGATGTCCGCCATGTGCACGGTAAGAAGTCAAAGGCAAAAATCCGATCTCCCTCATCTACCTCTCCATTAGGGAATGTCTCGACAATTTCTGGGTCTTCCTCCTCCTCCGGTTCGAGGACGGAATAGGTAAGTCGACAGGCTTTTGGGCAACGGTCAAACTTTAAGTCTCCATTTTGCCAGTCGACAGAAGGATTATGAAAGCGGAGTCATTCATGACCAAGAAATAGCTCGCTCTTCCCGAGATCAGTGACTCCGAAGGTAATCCGTTCGGAATGTTTTCCTATGGTCATCCTTAATGTAACGTAGTCGGTGATGGCACCTCCCTTGTTAAGTGTTCCGTCTGCGTTGTAAACAGGAATAGGGCGTGGTAGAGGATGTATGTTTAATCCCTTGGCTCTAACGAATCCGGCATCGATCGAAGAACCAGTGCATCCGCTATCGACGAGAGCTTGTAGGGAGAATTGACGTTGGTCGTCGAGGGTAGTAAGCTCAGCTTGGAGCGTAAGAGAACTTCCCCGAATCCCACGGATAAATCGTTTTGGACCACGGAGCTCTTGAATAGCTTTGGCAGTATCTTCAAAAGATAGTTGATTTAGCTGTTGTAACACTTCCTCCGTGGCTTCGAGCTGGCGATGGGAATGAACAAGTATCCGAAGAAGGGCAATAACCCACGAGTGGGACTGGTCACGAAGACGCTGAGCATACCAAGGAGATGACCAGGGAATAGATCTGGGTGGAGTGGAATCGGAAGGGTGCGCTTGAGTCGGCTTCGAATCAGAGTCATGATAATGTGAGAGGTGTCGCCCGTGATGGAGGGAAGTGATGATAGACAGAAATCGATAAGGGGTCAAGGGTTGATAACAGCCGCGGATTAAAACGGAAACGTCGTGCTAATGTCAGGATCACTAATGACCGTTGCAATAGCACTCGTACGACGTTGGACACTAGATTAGAGACTAAGCCAGGTCGTAAATACATGAGGGACGTTAGAAGCAATACCTAGATTAGAGAAGCACGACGTTAAGGAAGGAAAGAGAAAAAGGGGCGTGTGGCGCATAATATACAATGGCTGTCGGAATTTCGGAACGCACGGACCTCCAAGACTCGAATTCATGACACAAGTCCATATGCATCAGAATCATGGGCTTCAAGTTGACAGCTGCAGCTCGTCGCAGAGCCATCATGATGTGGGCTTTGAACTGCGCCATTACAGGACAAGAGGTACGAACTCTAGACCTGCATGCGTATGGTACATCTTCCAACCGTTGATGCTGGTACACCGCCCTTCACTGATGAGGTCTGCATATGCATCTCTCCGTGTTTCGAACCTTCCGTGACGGTGGGTGTCTACACCAGTATAAAATGCCCACTGACACAGACAGACCATATACATACTCCACCCACCTCCTCCAACATGAAGATGTTCACTACATTCTCACTCATCCTCCTCTCCACGTCCACCTATGTCAATGCTTTACCGGCAGCCTTGCCAGTGGAAAACTTCACCTTTCCACTGATAAGGCTTGAGGGTACCGGAGCATATCTCGAGGGTGCTGTAAATGCGAGCCGTGCTCGTGCCAGCTTCTTGAAGAGCCGTACACCCGTTGGGCCGTCCAGTATGACCGTGTTGTCATCAGGAGCACAATTAGTAGTGGAAGTCGGTGTTGGCAACCCTGTGGCATACCAGCATCTCCTTGTCGACACTGGTACCCCCGTCACTTGGATGTGAGTGTGGATAATTGATTAAAGTCATACAGGACATGATTTTTGTGGCATTTCTAGCAGGAGATATACCGAGACGGACACCAGTAAATCCACAGGTCAAGAAGTGACGACCAAGTATGGTAATGGTGATATTTCGCTCAAGGGCACTGAATGTAAGAACATGGTAACCATTTCCACACCTGGTGATTTACAGTGAGCAGATCTCGACGAAGTCATTCTCGCACCCGGATTGGTCATCCCCCATCAATCGATTGGAAGCGTATCTAGCTCCAGCAGGTTCAATCACTTGAATGTCCATGGCATCCTCGGTCTTGCACCTGTCGGCCTCACCAAGGGACTACTCCGCCCCAATACGAATGAATTAATTCCAACAGTAATGAACAACCTCAAGTTACAGGGACTCAAGGAAGTATTCAGTGTTTACATTCCCCCTATAACAGGCCCCGAAAGGTTAAGTGAGTATTCGATGTCCTGTTATTGGTTATTATCAATCTGATGTGTGTAGAGGGAAGATTGACTTATGGAGGCATTGATATAAGCTTGGTATGAATACCGCTTTTCATCGTGCATTCACACCTTATATTGAAATACCCTATTTGCGTCGCGCGACAGTACCAGGGAGATTTGATGTATTTCCCCCTGACAACGACATCTCCGGCTTCACAATACTGGGGCCTCGACCTCAGTTCGTGCATGTACGGTAGCCGTACGATCATCCAGACTACCATCGCAGGGATCCTCGACACCGGTGACCCGAGTGTGTTTTCTTTACGCTTGCAGGGACACTTATTTATTCTCATGCCCAACAGTGATTCTCATTCCGGATAACTTTTTTCAGCTATACATGGACGAAATCCCAGGAGCCGTGCTCAATAAGAAGGCAGGGCTGATGAAAATCCCGCGTTCCTCCGTCGCACAGATGCAACCACTCCACTTCAGATTTGGTGATCATGACTTTACCCTGGACGTTGATTCGCAGCTGGTTCCACAAGAGATAATCACAGCGTCTGGTGGGAATACTAGGAATTACTATGGTACCGTTCGCCCCATGGGGCGCGTTACGAAACATGGTTTTGATTTCATTCTCGGAAGACCGTTCATGGAGAAATACTATACGGTCAGTAGTGGCTCATGCTTTGAGAAGGATATACTGAATGGTCACCCTTGGCAGGTATTTGATGCAGACAGGCAACGCATTGGATTCGCTCCAGTGTACGTCCTGGTATGGTGGGATTTTCGCAATCTAAACTTGTCTATCACAGGAAACAACTACAGCGGGTAAACAATCCCCATATATATGCTCACGGACCCGAGTCGAATCACTAGAGGCACATCGATAACCTCTGCTAATGTCTACATTCAAGTTTAGTAATATCACAACCATGTGTTCGCTGTTGAGATCCTTTTCCGCCACTATGATGGCTATCATATGATTCATACCAATGAGTCCATTTCGAGTCCATCATCGCAGTCACACTGCAGGGAGGTGGTGCGGCTCCTTGCAATCTTCTTCAACTGGCATCTTTGCTTGTCTTACTGCTTGGTGCGTCACTGACCAGGTTGGAAAATACACAGTGCGGCAATCTCAGATCTCAGTGTCGAGGAGTGGGACACGTTGGCAATGCTTTTCCAGGCTTTGCCTTGACCTGTTCAACTTGGATCCTTCTGGCAGATGTAGTGTCGTTGTTCACGATACTTCAAGCTACAACGTCATAAATATTTCTGTTCACTAACTCACAGGTCAAGAGTTGGGCATGGGGAGTCGGCTTCTGCGTTCCTCAAGGGAATTGTAATAACCTGGTGATTTACAGACAGAGGAAGCCTGGTATGGCTCTCCTTTGGGCATATGGTAGGCTGGGGCTTTACCATCAAGATCGGTTAACTCCAATCCCATCATACTGGCAACAGAAATTCTAAAATCAGCCTAGAGTTTTACTGCTCGCACAATGGTGTCAGAGATGCACATTCGAAACGTCTATTCATACTACTAGGCTGAAGCACTCCAGGTCGCCATCGCGTACTGCATCAGTGCGCCTCACAATATACTCCAGGAACCATCTGGCACGGCACCCTCTTTGCCCACGCCCGCCATTCCTCGCCAAAGTTATTCTCCAACATCGCATTCCCCCTGTTCATCCTTCCGTTCAGCGCGATATACATAAGTACACCGCCGTCGCCCACATGCACGCCAGCACGCCCGTCAGTATTGCCTGTCTGCTTGCATTCCCACCGAAGCGCAGTAGCCCTGCCATTGCGGACACGACCGACCCCTGTGGATCGAGCAGGCAGAAGAAGTACCCGATCTACAGTGTTGCGAGAGCCGTATAGCTTGGGTGTCGGACGATGCCGTACTGGTACAAACGAGAGTGTGGGTGGGACGGATGCTCAGCTGGAAGGTGAAGTGCGGTCCAAGAGCATGGAAGCAGTGAGCGCGGAGGAGGCCCCCGGCGAGAGTGAGAAGCGTGCCAGTGAGAAAGGCGGGGGTGAGTCCGAGGTGCGCGTGGTGGATAAGAGGGCGCGGAGGAGGATGTGCGAGGTCGGGTGGACAGAATCCGTTCAGTGCAGAGAGGATTGCACCCTCGAGGAACGCCCAGGACCATATCAGTGTCTACAACGGTGGAATTCGGTCAGCATTCGTCTCTCGAACGTCGTCGCGCTCACGTACTCCGGACAATCAAGGATACCGAGTGTTCTGCGCCGCCGTGTTGCTCGCGTAGTTGCTCCGCCGGGGACTGAGCGTTGGGCGGTGTGACCCCATACTCATAAGCAGTTGCCCCGACAAAGACAAGAAACAATCTGAGAATTGCTATGGAGGATGGTGATGGTATGGTCTCGTTTAAATAAGTGTCTTTTCACGAGAGACATATCTTTAATACGAAAAACTTACACGCTACGCCTGGGCGTTGCGCGCTGCATGGTAAGAGGAATTCAGGACTGCGCCAATAATATAATCCATGAGCTCGAGGTCCCAGACGTACAAAAAAGTCAGTGCTAGTTTGTCTTCAAGTTTGCTTTCTGATGGCGCGGACAGCGACGCCTTCTTGGCTCTAACCCACTATAAATTTGGATTCAGTCTAGGCGATTCTAATTATGACCTATATTTTTTACAGGCGCATGTTTAGTGCCAGTTTTTCACTACCCTCTTTGTAGTGCCAGTCGTCTGTGACTGCGGGCAACGTACCTTTGCCTACGCAATGTAAAGTTTTTGCGCGTTCCGTCGTCCGAGTCCTCTGCGTCGTGGATCTACGCCGGCTCGGATATTCCCCACGAGTTTTCTCGTCGATCCTGGCGATGACAGATCTCCCCCTCAGGCTCTCCACCGTCTTGCTCCTATTTTGGTACCCAGGCTGGATACCAGACTATTCAGTTCAGTTAGTACAATGTAAAGTAGAACCACCAGCACCGTTCAATACACGCCAGGCACCAACCGGTACGGCACCTTTTTCGCCCACGCTCGCCACGCCTCTCCAAAGTGCCGCTCGAGCATCGCGTCCTCTCTGCCCATCCGCTGGTGGATCCCGACCAAGAGCGTGGCCAGGGCTGTCGCCCACATGCACGCCAGCATGGGGGTCACGATGCCGTTCCCGGCACACCCGTCCATACTCCCGTGCCCTTGTCCATGGCCGCCCCCACCCCCGCACCGGGCGCCGGACAAGGCTGCCGCGCACACAGAGACGACCCATCCCCTCGGATCGAGCGCACACAGGAGCCACCCAACCGCGAGCATGTGCAACCCCACATAGCTCGGGTGCCTCACGACGCCGTACAAGCCGTCCGTTACGAGCCCGTGCCCGTGCCCGCCGGCGCTGGGGATGCTCAGCTCAAAGGTGAAGCGCGCCCCGAGGGCGTGGTAGCATGCCCCGCGGAGGGCGGCGCCTAGGACGGCGAGGACTGTGCCGACGAGGTACGCAGGTGTGGGTGCGGTGAGCGGGGGCCGCGCGGTGAAGGTGGTGGTGAGTGAATGGGGCACGAGGTGCCGGAGGGGGTCGGCGAAGGCGGGCGGGCAGTGGCCACTGAGGACGACGAGGACTGCGGCTTCGAGCAGCCCCCACGCCACGAGGAACACCTGTAACATGTCTCAGCGTCCTGGGTAGTGTCCGTGTCGATCGACGCACTTGGGTGAGTGATATGATCCAGGGCGTGAGGCATTCTACGCCGTGTTGTTCGCGCAGACGGGTTGGGGAAGGTCGGGGGTTGGGCGGTGTGAAGCCATACAGCTGAGAGACCAAGCCGACGACGACGAGGAACAATTTCGCGATCATCAGCCTGAGGGTAAATACGAAACCGTACTAAAGACATGGTGACAAATACATGAAACATGAGTGTGGGTATAAAGACATCGATCAAACCATATTCATTCAAAAAAAGCCACCCTAATCGTTCACCCAGTGCTGCTCGCCTTGGCCAACGTGAGCTGCAACCCACCCTCGACATACTGCTCCAACTGCGCCCGCACCTGCTTGATCTTGTCGTCCCTCGCATCCAACCCATACTCGAACGACGCAAACTGCAACGAAAACCGCTGCAGCTTGGGCACCGTCTCACACCGCGACGCTACCAAGCGCGTGATGGCCTCGATGGGCACCACCGAGGAGCATCTCAAGTAGAGCGCCTCGAGCGCAGGACACACATGCTCGCCCTCGTCGTGCGACAGCGCAGTGATGAGCCCATGATTGAGCCGAAGCACGCCCGGAAGGAAGCTCAACGTCTTCAACTGACGGAGATGCACCAAACACGACAACATCGCGACGTCCGCAATGTCGACTCGGTTGAAACACACACTCTCGAGCGTCTCTCCACAGCGCGCCAAAAAGGGAAGGCATTCTATTTGCCCGGTAAAACTGCCCAGCGCGAGACTGACGTTCTTGACGTCAAAATGACGGAGCCGGGGCATGCGGAGAGCGTCGAAAAAGTCTTGGAGATACTGCGTTTGGACGTAGATGCTCGACTTGAACGTGTGCACGTGGGGTAGGGTCACGGGTACGATGGCTGCTGGATCAACGTCATCGATGGGTGCACCGATACCAAGACAAAGAGTGGTTAGATTGGTGCAGCAGGCAAGGGTTTGCAGATAGTCGGAATGGACGGGATTCCAGAAGGAGCTGGCATCATACTCGAGGTTGAGATGCTGAAGCTGCGCCCACGGAATCTGGAAGCCGCGAAGGTCAAGACTACACCAAGACAAGCTCAGGCTTTTGAGATTGGGTGCGGAATGCAATACGATTGGGGGTGGATTTTCGCTCGTGGGCAGTGAATTGGTGTTTTGGAGCTCCAAGTGTTCGAGGTATGGGAGGGGACTCTGAGTGAAGGTCAAGAGACAGCTAAGGGAACGGGGTGAGAAATGTAGGGAGAGGTTCTTTAGGCGGCAACCGAGGGTGAGAATTTCCTTGTCAAGATGCATGAGGGCATGCCACGGAATCAGGGACCCCTTGACGTGATTGAAAAAGAGGGATATAGGGAGTGCTTTGGAGCGAGAAAGCCAGACGTGCATGGCGAGACTCTTTGATTGTACGAGTGCCTCCCAATCTCTGCTGCCTGATGGCAAATCAAGTTGCAGGTTGGTCCATAGACAGGGAAGGGAGAATAAGAGATAGCGCCAGGAACGGCAGACTTGGGCGAGCAATAGGGGAGCGACTTTTGGGTCGGCTCTGGGAGTGGGTTGGTCTCGAATGCAGTGTTCGAAGATCTTTGCCATGATGTCCGTGGGCATGCGACGAACGGGGGACATGAGTGCTTCGAGTTCGTGGGCGACACCCTGGACTTGATCACGCTGGTGTTCGAGATGCTGAACTTGAGCACGAGCACGCTCGATCTCCTCGGCAAAGGCGGATAATTGAGCCTTGCGCTCCTGTACCAACTGATAGATGCGCTGAGTGTCCATCGGAGACGGAACTGAGTTTGTACGGAAAAGCTGTGAGATCGAACGCTAAAGAAGAGATCGTCAGCAAAGCGGGATAAATTGATAATTTGGACCCACCGGTATATTTGGGTCCATCAAGTCGCAGGAGGGCGCGGGGGTGCGAACGGGAGCGCCAAGAAAAGGCATTTGTTGAGGACAGTGGACGGGCGGAGGAGTGGGTGGAAGTGGGAAAAGGGAGAGGGGTGTTCGACTGTGGCTGGCATTTGAGGCACGAGTTGCGGTTAAATGGGCGCTAACGACGGGTGAAGATTTGTGAGTCAGGTGACGTGGTACCAATTTGAGTGCCAATATTGTGTTCCATTCTGGCGAGTACAGACAATGAAGGGGAGTATAGACCACACTTTTTTTACATTCAACGACCATGTCAGACACACCCCGTCGTCGATTTCTACTTGGATGGGACAGTGTCAGTTTGGTTTTGTTATTTCTCAAAGCCATTGCAAAATACACCCAAACAATTACGACGACGCTCTGGACATACGCGTCGCGGTCAGATCAACGCATACATCCACCTCAGGACATGCCACCTCAAGTACCTGACTTTTCAGCACCTCCACAAAAGCTCGTCCTAGACGACTTTATCGCAAAGGCAATCTCATCGACACCACCCGACCTACATCCCTTTTTCGAGGCATTCAGGAACCTCTATTCGCGAAAGTAGGTCACTTACTTGCCGTCGCAGACAGTGCTCATTCAGATGCACAGATTATGGCACCAACTCACCCTCAAGCTCTTCGAGTTCTTCGATCACCCCCTGTCAAAGCCATTCCGCGTAGTCGTCTTCCAGCAGTTCATGCGAGACTTTGAATCGAAACTGAATCAGCAGAAACTCGTGGAGCTAGGAACCCGAGTATCGAAGGACATTACGAGTGTGTTCCATTTCTCCCGTCAAATTCCATCAGAATTCATCCCGTCGTCTAGATCCACAGGCACAGCTTGGTTTTCTGAGTGCACTTCTGTCACGAATCGATGCCGAAAAGTCAAAGGAGGCATATGTACTGTTACTCGCAAACATCGCCCATGCCAAACTCGTATATGGCGATCTGGAAGGGACGAAAAAAGACATGGACACGGCTTGGAAGACGCTCGATCAGCTCCAAGGTGTAGACAATGCTGTGAATGCATCGTATTATCGTGTGGCTGCGGACTACTACAAGGTGATATGAACGTCGAGAATGTTCTCGTGTGTGTACATGCTGACGCAATCACAGGCAAAGGCAGAGTATGCGCCGTATTACAAGCACTCGTTGCTCTACCTGGCATGTGTTGATGTTGCGACCGACCTCACGCCAGAGGAACGTTTGTTGCGCGCGCACGACCTAGGCATCTCGGCGTTTCTCGGCGAGAGTATCTACAACTTTGGTGAACTGGTAGGTCATTGGGGCTATTTGAAAACCCAATGTACTCATTGGTACAGCTAATGCATCCGATACTGGACGCGCTGGACAACACGCAGTATGATTGGATCAAGAAGCTCTTGTTTACATTCAACGAAGGGAACATTGGCAAATTCGAAGCGTTGGCGCCACTTTTTCCGCAGGAGGTGCGTGATGGGTGCGGAGAGCCGTACCGAGACGGGAGAAACTGAATGGGGGTGAATGATTACAGCCGATCTTGGAACAAAACTATCCGTTTCTTCGACAGAAGATCTGTCTCATGGCGCTGATAGAGTCTGTGTTCAAACGGAGTGCGAATGATCGCACGATGACGTTCCAGACGATCGCCGAGGAGACGCGCCTCGCGATAGATGAAGTGGAACATTTGATCATGAAGGCACTGAGGTGAGCACAAATGGGGGATGTTGAAGGGGGCGTGTTACTGATAATCAAGTGCGTGCAGCCTCAAGTTGATACGAGGTACGCTCGACCAGGTGGATGAGACAGCACACATAACGTGGGTGCAGCCGCGTGTACTGTCACGGGGACAGATTGGGGAGCTGGCTGGTCGGTTGGGCGTGTGGATAGAACGGCTCGGTCGCGTAGAAGATCGGATGGTAGTAGTAGAATGAGTGGCAGTGACGCGCAATATAAACATGTCCTTGTCCTCCTTCTCCACCTCCTTAGCCATGTCCGACCAGAAACACTCTCGTCGCACATCCCTCGCTCTCCCAGCAGACTCGCCACGTCTCGTCCCCGCCTGGAACTTTCGCGACGACACCACCATCATGCCAGAGCGCAAGGGCAAGGTCCGCAAGATCGCAGACGACAAGCACGACAGCTTCGTCGTGCACAAGAAACAGCGCAAAAAGTGGACAGAGGAAGAGACGCAGATGCTCGTCGACGGCTGCAACACGGTATGTCCATCCCACTCAACCCCACTCACCCCTGCTCACCCCTGCCCAGTGGGGCGTCGGCAACTGGAAGGCCATCCTAAAGGACCCACGGCTCACGTTTGACAATCGCTCCCCAGTCGACCTTAAGGACCGGTGCGTCCTCCACTCTGCCCGCCACGTCCTGCTTGCTTACGCCCCTCTAGCTTCCGCACCTACTTCCCCGACGCGTACAAGGAGCACTACCCCAACGCAAAGACACATCTCTCGAGCAAGGTCCGATCCACCCTCCCAGACGGACGCTCCATCTTTGAAAAGACCCGCTCCAAGAAGCGTCGTCCATTCACCGAGGAAGAGGACCGCGCCCTCAAGGCCGGCTACGAGAAGCACGGCACCGTATGGGCCACCATCGTCAAGGACCCCATCTTCCAGGAGCAGAACCGCCGCTCGACAGACCTCCGCGACCGCTTCCGCAACGCATTCCCAGAGCTCTACCAGGCAGCAGGCTACAAGCCCCGCAACGCTCCAAAGAAGAAGCGAGACTACCTCCCCGTCCGCGCAGCAACAGATGACCAACTCCCATCCACAACGTCCCACATCGGCCCAACACGCCAGAAGCGTGCGTCCAGAATCCTCAGAGGCGGAACCAAGAGCGTCCCAGAGAGCGCTGACTGCTCAGAGGACGAGGACAGCTCAGCCACCGAAGAAGAAGAGTCACGCAGACTGTTCAGGTGTCCCCCTATCACGACAGAGTCGTCCCCCCAAGACGAGATGCCCTCCTCGGCCGAGCCATTTTCAGAGATGGACATGGAGACGATCGACCCCTTGTCCGAACCTCTCTCCATTCCAGACTTTATGCCCAGCGCGTCCCAGTCCCTCTCAGAGCTGACCGACTCGTCCCAATCGCAGGGCACGTGGTCCAGCATCGAAACGCCGATACACTCGAGCAGCTGGTCAGCCAGCGCTGGCTCGCCCACCTCGTCGCACATCTCCTCTGACTACCCTTTCAATCAGTCGCCCTTTATGCGTCGCATGCCCACCATCGGAAAGTCCCCCTGGGGTGCGCAGGACTGGTTTTCTGCTAATCCCCGGCTCGACACGTCCACGTTCTCCAGCAGCGGCTCTTCGTTCGCTGACGGCCTCTCCCCCGCACCATCGTCCCCCTTTTCCTTTCATCACCTTAATCACGGTGTCATGGATCGGTACGACTTATTTCCGACATCCTTTCACGACTTTGCCTCAGAGGCTGGCGTTGGTGATACGCACTCCACCTTCTCGGACCCTGAGATGTTCCCTACGAGCACATTCAGGGGCTTCACCCATCACTCCAATTACGCCGGGGACCTTATCTTTGGCGCACGCACGCATCAGCCGCAGCAGACGTTTTATGGTCCCGGTTTCGGCTTTGGAACACCTGGACTCGGACTGTCAGGCGTGCAACAGCCCTCTAGCATGCACCCCATGCAGATACACACACCCGCACTCCCTGGCATTGACGAAATCGAGCTGGCGTCGATTACGCTCAACGATCAGGCTGACGTGCCCGCGTCCGCTTCTACCACAGGCGAGATTGGCATTCAGAAGGACGATACGGAGACGTCTCTGAATATGGCATCCACCCTGGAGCTGTTCGCCATCCCGCCCCACAATATGGACGACATGGTCGATCTGGCACGCTCGACGCCGCCTGCGACACCCCTCTCGGCATCTCGTCTGATGCGCCACCCTTCGCATGTTCATTCATCTGCATCCCATGGCCGGTCCATATCTGTACCGCCGTCAGAGCCGCGCTCCGCCGGGGCACGTTCGACACAGGTTCCACCGCATTCGCAATCCGTCATTACAACCACGCGGTCGCTGCCCTTTTTCGACGCGCTCCCTCACCACACTTCAGATTCTGCCGCATTGCATGCCACAGGAGACGCGCAGTCGAGCGTTGATCTGTGGAAGCCGTCGAGCAACGATTTCCATAATCTGCCCTTCCTCGACTTGCATTATTATAGCGGAAGCCATTCTGCGGATGGCCACCATGACACGGGTTCTGGCGCCACAGACACCACCTCGAGGCAAGGCCAAGCACTCGATCTGGCACGCTCAAACATGTCTCTGAGGTCCGCGCCACCGACAGCACCATACTCGTCGGTCAACCAGGCACTCCAGACAGCGCAAGCGTTGCTCGTGGAGACGGCTCAGGAAAGTACAACCACACGCCAACCACACCAGCGTGGCATGAGCTTTGTCTCGCCGCAAGATCTGCAACTGCGCAAGGCGAGCGACAACAAGCGCAAGCGGGCCAGCTGGGACGGCGGTGCCTTCTGAGGTGCCTCTGCCATTGTCCTCTGAATTTTTTTCTCTTCTCTGTCGCATCCCACACCTCCGTGGATCTGGATCAGCATCGTCTTTATCCATCAATACTCGCGCATCCTCCAAGCATCATTTTTCATCCTCAAGACCACCACGTGCTCGCGTTCGCTTTCGCCACATCATCCCCCGCTTTTTTTTAAATCCAGTCCTCGTTGCATCGCTATCCTAGCCCATCATCTCGACATCGTACTGCCGTTATCAAATCAGGCGGACGATGATCTCCTGCACACGTTTTCGATTCGTTTTTTTCCTCTTTTTTCTTTTTGTGTTCTTCCGCACGTTTTTGCGGTATTGAAATGACGCATTATAATCGGCCAGTACACGTACACGTATATAGTCTCTACCGTCGCAGGCGGCGGTCGTCCGATATTTTACCATGATCGCGCTTCGTTATTTTCGTAGCTGGTACTCGTATGTAGGACGACCTCGACGGTCGTGGTTCGTCACTGAAATGTGAAGTGGTAAACATGATATATAATATTATAGTTGTGCGACCGAGGCATCGGGCAAGGCTTGTCATCTCCATCTACTTACCCGCACACGATCCCACTCGGGGGCACACACAAAAAGAACGCATACGTCACGCGTCAGGTAGATATCATCTGACGACGCGAGGCCACCGATCCCCTGGTGTCCGCTGTCCACACGAATGATGCCCAAGGCATCGTGCCATGTCTTACCAACGCACGCCGCGGCCACGTTCCCTGTCCCATTCTGACAGATACCCAGTCTCTCTCGATGGACACGTCTGCGATGGATGATGTCAGATATGATATGGAGTACCCCCAACTGGACGACATCGCGCATCCATGCCAGTGGGGTGACTGATATGATGTAGATGTGTGGCATCGAATCAAACCGCGCGTGTATGATCCAGGCACACGTTCGTTTTTTTTTTTCTTCTGCAACAGAGACAGCAGGGGACGATCGGGGGATCTGCGACGCTGGAGACTCGGATCTCCCCCTCCCCCCCGCGCCACACTGGCAAGACATGTCGGTGACACGTATCGCGAACGGGAGCCGGTCGTTTGGTCGCATCGACGGTGCCTTGCACGCGTCCCCAACGAGGCGCGTAGGAGTAGGAGGAGGCGCCTTTGCATCGTGCAGTAGAACGCGCGCGAGGTGACGCAAGGCGCCTTGATGCAGGCGATATGACCTTCACGGCGATGTGCGCTGCGGCCGTTGTGTGACGCGACGGTGATGGTGATGGTGGTAGGGTTTGAAATGGTGATAGCTTGCGTTGGATCTGAGCGTTCCTTGTCACGAGGCGTGTCAGCGTCCTCGTCGGACGCTACGGATCCGGTTATGCCCGCGTTCACCCACCGTCGGCAAATGCCGCGACGACGGGGTTATCGACGTTATCTGTCGTTCGCTTACGCCGCAGCTGGGGTTCCGTAAGCTGCAGGGCGGGGTCTGTGTGCCCACGCGACATCTCTTCGCGAACGAGAACCCTGTGGCAGGATCCCCCAAGTTCTTTGTGGACGTAGTACGGCAAGGTACTAGTAGGGCATGACAATCATTGGGAAGAGAAGATTCATTCGATGGCATGTGTGGGGTATGGAACTTATACGTAAAGACGTTCCCACTTGTCAGCAGGAGTGAGCGTGTTGTTTCATTGGCGTCAGGGGGTTGGGACACAGCGTCGGTGGCCCATGATCATGGAGGTCGGCGCTCCGTAATAGTCGTACGACACACGAGGATATCGCTGTCCACCCTACCTCGCAACCCACAATCGGATCAGTCACTTATCGCCAGCCACATCGTGCTTTGACCCGGTATCCTAAACTGTCCGCAGGGTCACGGTCCAACAAAGCAAAAACATCCGAGATCTCCATGCAAGGTACACGGCGTGATACACCACATCAAACATCTAGATAGGTTCTCTACAACAAGGCTATAAATAAAAATCGCTCGACACGCCTACGAGGCCGGAAGCCTCGACGGTCCCGCTTCCGCATTGACGTGCACGCGTCTGACAACCGGACGAACGGGTCCAGGCTGCTCATTCACAGAAGAGGGTGCTCCCTCTCCGCGGGCGTCCGGGGGCAACAGAAACTCAATGTCCTCGTACATGAGTGGGAACAAAATCGCCAGCATATCGTCCACCCTGGTGCGAACGGACGTGAGTCTCGAACAGCAAAAAGAGACTGGAAGCGGCGCACTTGAAGATAAAGTCGCCTTTTTGAGCCGACTGCCCTTTCTTGGCTGATTTCGGCAAGTCGACCAGTTTTTTTTGCGCATCCGTCGCAAAGGACGTGACGTTGAGGGACCCCGCCGAATTGTCTTTGGTGTAAAGGGACAGGCCTTGTCTGGCGGCAAGGTCGAGAATGTTCTTCTCCACCGTGTCTATGAACTAGCTCATTCCTCCTGCCAAGTCACAGGTATCGATTAAACGTACCTTCAGCATAGTAGCAGAACACTGCACTCGTCCATCAGAGTCACAAGCACAGCCAGGGGAAGGGCAACATACCTTCGGTGGCTCGCGTTTGCCCCAATCGATCTATACGCGCGATGGCTAGCTCACGATTGAGTGACAACCCGGTACCAAAAAAAGAACACACAGTTACCTTGCACCTCGAAACCATGATTCACGACGCTTTCCAACAGAAACACTCGAGAAGCACAGGTGACGTTCAGGCCAGCGTTATCGCGTTCGCTTTGCGTGCGTCAAAGCAAGGAGGGCACATCAAACCATGATATGCGTACCCATGCAAGAGAAGAACCTGAAGGGTTGGATCGATTCGAAATTTTTTCGCCGCACCGCCCTTGCCTCTTCCCTGATTCTGGTCCAAGGGTATACACGGTATACCTAGAATAATCTTAGATGATCCATTGCTATTCACGTGGCTTCCACTTGCCGTTCAAAAGAAGTGCATGCTCGAGGACTGGACAACATCATTAGCGGGGTCTCTAAAAGAAACAAGAGACCACACGCTCACTCGTCAACGAATCAGCCCACGCAGAAAAAACGATACTCTTGGCACCAGGGTCTACGAGTTGTATGTGTAGCAAATGTCGAACGAGCGTCTGAATCTTGCTTCCATAACTTCCAATGGATTCCATGGTCTGAATGTCTGCAAATAGACTAGGATCTTTCGGTGGTTGGTCAGTGTTGGCCCGGGTCGCTTGGTAGCTCAGACTCACAAATCATGTTGTACTGGATTTCCCGACGAGAAATAGGAACGGGTTCTCCATTCTTTAACAAGGGCCGTGCAGGAGGAGGCTGATCTTCTTGGAATGTGAAACGTTGTAGCTGAGTGGGATCGATAGGAGCCCTGAAAGAGACTTTCAGGAGGGAACTGGAGGAGGTTAAGTAGCATACCTGCAAACGGGACACGCTCTTCCTTGACCACGAGCAATCCATGCCTTCATACATCCCTGTAGGTGGTCCAAATAGTCTATCAAGTGATCCCCACGAAAAGATTCACAAAACACACCTCACAGAAGATATGCGCACTGTTCAAGGTAAGTATCAGCGTGCGTTCCTCTCGAGAAAGGATCCTCCTACCATTGAGTAATGAACCCTCGCGAAAACTCGCACTGACATAAAACACAAACGGCGTCATCATTGTCAACGCCCTGTCCACCCTCAGCGAGGTGTTCCAGATATCGCTGTCGTGCACGACTCGTATTGATCCTGGCGCCAAGATCGGCATGATCGAGCTTGGTTAACTGCATGGCATCGACGACGGAACCCTCCCATTGGACCTCGGTCACAGTATCTGAAATTTCCTGCAGTTGCCGGAAATAACTGATGACGGGTTAGTGAACGAGACACCCAAGAAAAAAAATGCAAATACAGACACGATACGGTCATTGAAAACCTTGCGCAGCATAGCGATATCAGCATCGAGTTTCTCCGTGATTTCCTCTGTTATAGGATTACCCGTTGTGCGAGATCGCATACCGAAATATTTTACTTACGTAGACTCGCTATCAGTGCCCGCAAACGCGCAGCCCCGTCTCTGGCTATAATCTTCTCCGGGTCGTTCTCCTTTGCAATACCAGCAGCGACAGAGGTAAGGTCCACCATGACTGATTTGAGCGCACGTCCGGACAGTTGCAGTTCTTTGCGTTGATCCAACAGCTGCCCGTGCAACACTTCATGTTCAGGCTGTACTTCGACGTCGTTTGAAACTTCCAACTCCACCTGAATCTTGGACTTCAATGCCCGGGCGGCAGCTTTGGTCTTTCGAAACCTTTTCTCCCTTCCCTCGTGTGCTGCAAGGAGCGTCCTCTCCGCAGCGATTGCCTCCCGGCGGTCCGCGAGGAGTGCAGCATAGGCTTGCAGCAAGACCTCGGCCTCGCCCTGAGTATCCAGCGTGCGAGCATACTCTTCTCCGTCCGCTTGTTCGCCGGTAGAGTTAAGTCTTTGAGTAAGTAGTTCAACGATCTTGCCACGCCACTCCCAGAGAAGAGTGGATTGCTCGTTGAGCACGTCTTCGATGATTTCATTTGCTTCTTCGAACTGAGCAAATTCACGAAATTAATGCAAGAAGATTCTTGACGAGAAGTCGGGATAGCGGCGCTCACCAAATGCGCTGATCTAATACCTCCGCCCTCCATGAACGGTAATGGGATTTGCAATGCTCGTTCTGTCACGCGCTTCTCTGTCGCACCGATGCTCAGCCTTCGCATAGCCCTGTTCGCCGCCTCCTCCGTAGCTAACCAATCGTGAGGTTAAGTCTGAGACCGCGTAAACATACAATAGAAACTCACATTTGAGGAGGTCCTTCCTCAAAGTCTCCGCGTCCGCGTATGCCGCGTCTTCCTTGTCCGAATAGGAAGATCCAAGAACGTGATACACATCCCCCTGCAAGAATTTGACCCGATGAAGCACCATCGAACATTCCCGCAGACGAGCCAGCAATGCTGCTCGCTTAACCCTGTGGTCCTCGCCAGCTGGTGTCTTGGGTAGCCCTCTATCTTCGACATCCTCTTCGTCTTCTAAATCGATATCGAGATCCACTGGTGACACATCACGTTCGAGTTCCTTTCCCTTTCCCTTGCCATTGTCCTTTTCGGAGTGCTGGTCTTTAAGGATATTTATCTTCCTTGAATCTCTCAATGCCTGCGCTTCTTTTTTAAGAGCATCGCCTTTCAAGTTGTGCTGTGCTATGCAGGGTTTGATCTCATTGATGAGCTGGACTGCATCTGTTTCCGCAGCGAGCAGATACTCGAGAGCCCGTTGGTACCGGTCAAGATCGGCTGAGCGGTGTTGCTGGAGTTGGGCGAGACGAGTCAGTGCTAAAACCTAGATAAGTCGAAGCGGTGAGCGGCTATGCAGCAACGGAGCGAAATCAAATCGGTGACTGAGATGAAACACCCACGTTGGCTCTGCGATCTTCTGTTAGGTTTCTCCAGTTCTGGTCTTTCATTGACTATAGACGCAGTGAGTGTGAATACAGTGCCGATACGAAGAATGCACCAGTATGCTTACCTCCAGAACGTCCGTCATACTCTTCAAGGCACCTGATTTGTTCAATCTATCACCTTGCTTTGGTAATTGTCCAACCTAGACCACCCCATAATCTCATTTTGATGGGCACGGACAAGAAATCTAATGGTACTTACCTGAGGATGTGTGCATATCCCTCTCAACCTTCTCAGCACGTTTCTAAGAACACTCGCATCTACCTCCCACCCTTCATATGCTGCTACTCCACGTGCATCTAACCCAAGCTCGGCAAGAGACTCTTCCAGAGCCTGGTCGTATACCTTTAAAGTTTCATGCAATCAGTATTGTATCCGAAACGTCACTAACTCAAAGACAACCCACGTGTCGCTCGACTCGTCCAAGTTCGATAGCGACTAAATAACGCTGTTGTTGAGGTATCGTCAACTCGTTCTTGATAGAAGACTTCAACGTCCTATATCGTGGACCTGATAAGTCATAATGCCTACTTGTAATGACACGGTAGCTAACCTGACAGAATATTTCTGGAACAACGACGCAAACAAATCTTTGAACCCATGTTTCAGAATTCTGTCCCACATTCGCGCGGGCTCCACGAGGTCGTTGATCCGCAAGAACCGGAGAACGCTGATGAGGTCCGAAGCCTGGGCACGGGCTGGTGTTCCGGAGACGGCAAAGGAGGATAGACGGGGAATGAGAGAAACCATTTCCCTGGAATGAAAGGTATCAGCACGAGTTCGGCCGCCGCGTGACAGATCAGAAAAATATGAGAGGTGAAGAAGACAACGAACTCAGCCCTTCCTGTTCCCATCATCTGAACTTCGTCCATGATCACCCGATACCATTCACACGTCACCAGCGGACTCCTTGGACGATTCAGGATCTTGTACTCTACGTCTTGTCTGCGGGGACGATTAGGAGGCGCGCGGGCAACAGCTATATCGTGTCGAAGGACATGATACGTCGTGATGCAAACGTCAAATTGGTTGATGTAGTTGGGCCAGTCAAAGATAGGATCCGAGTGTGCGTTTAGGTCGTGCGTGGGACCTGGTTCTATCTCGCCCACGACAATGTCATCGCCTCTGCCATTCCGCCTGGGTTTGCCCTTGCGTCGAGCGGCCCGTTTTGCTCTCTTGGCTTCGACCTCCGCTTCTGTTATCGGTACCTTGACCTTTGCCCAACCTTCGTATAGAAAAACTCGGAGATCAGGTGCATAGGCGGCGAGTTCGTCTGCCCACTGGGAGGCTAGTGCGGGTGGTGTCACAATGAGAGTCGTCTATGAACACCGAAGGTTAGCAGCCTTGAAGTAAGGTATACAGCAAAGTTAAAAGGTCACCTTGATCTCTTTGACGTAAAGTTTCGCTTCTGGATCCCATCTCTTGTTCAAGGGGTTCCTCTCCGGAGCCGGATTGAGAAGAATTAATGAAAGACATTCCATTGTCTTTCCGAGACCTAAATAAAGACAAAAGCCATGTAAGTCACCCAATCACAGAGAGTGTAGGACGGGGCCGGACCGGGTTCCTCAGCGAGTATGCCTCCCAGCGCGGTATGAGGTCCAGGACGGGTGGGACGAAGAGCGCTTGTGAGGCGGTTGAAAAAGAAATTTCGACCTCCCAATTCTATTTCTTCCCAGAATAGTGGCAAGTACCTGCTTTCTGAACTTGAAGAGGCCACCGATTGGTCGAGCGACACTACAGTCCCCTCGGGCGTGATCCGTTTGTCCTCACGCTCTAGCATCCATGCGACAGTACGCCTCTGGAAGGGCATCAACGTGGCGAGCAGCCCATCAGGCTGCAACGACTCGTAGTTCACATCCAGCGGAAGAGGGGGTGCCGGACACATTGTTCTAAGAAAGAAGGGGATGGTCACGTCCACTGCCTCTTCCATGTTGTTATATACAGGGCGCACGAGGGGTGTTTTGGAGAGGAAGCAGAGAAGTCGGCGTTGAAGCTCCTCGAGTTCGCCGTGACTTCGCTGAGGAAGGGTGTTTTTGAACGAGTTATACGTCTCAGGTATTGCGAGAGAGAGCGTGAAGTGGGAACGAAGCTCAAACGGAAAATCGCATGTGGGGTCATATGTGCCCTCTGGAAGGACGCGTAGTTGGAGACTCGCCTCCAGCTTCGCGCGATGGTGGGACTGGAGGACAGCGCAGCCCGTGATAAAGTCGAGGTGCATTCCTGATGGCTGAATATTTAGCTCCTCAAGGTTGTCTTCAGCCAGACCGTCTGGCCAAGGAATGTCCGGAAGCATAGCCAACCAGTCCTCGCTGTGTTTTACTGGGGAGGGGACAGGAGATTGTTGAAGTTGTCCAGAAAGAGCCAAAAGACGACCATCGTAACGTGTCATAAAAATCCTCCCCACATGTATATCCTGGGGAAGAGATGTCTTTCTCTGACGGGCTTCAAGAAGAGAGCAAAGCTTCTCCTCCTCCTTGAGCCATCCTAAATTCGCAGCGGTTTCGTCGTCGGCGTAGTTTTCTGAGTCGTGGTCAACCACCTTGTTATACCGCAAGTGCACTGCAAACTGGTAAACTTGATGGAAAGAAGCGTCCTCTTTTTGACACGCTTCACTGATTACGTCAGAGGGATACCTCCAAAATGGCGTATAAATCTGCCCGCGTTCCCGGCCTACGCCGTCTTCGTCGATGCGTTTGGTTTCATCCTGTGCATCATTGGAATTGTCTCGGGCGCCGTTGTCGAGTCGAATGCGTTTGGATCGGCCAGGGGCCAATTCTGAACGTTTGCGTTTGCGGAGGACACAGCCATTTGTCGGAGGTTCTTCATCCGTTAGTCTATCTTCTTCGTCTCTTGTAGTCCTGTCCTCCCAGAGGAGCGAGGAAATTAGTGTGCGGAGGTTTAGCGCGGGGCGAAAGTCGCGTTTACTGAAAAAGATGCCCGGCCAATAGTAGGAATATTTGCGACGGAGGGACTCGACATGGTGAATGGTGTGCATGTCGTTTCCCGGATCCATCAGAGGAGAACGTAAAAGAGAGGGGGAGAAACGCGTCTCGCGACCTATGGGCAGTACAACGAGTCACGTGGGCTGCTATTACCAAATCCGCCAATATTGAATCCTACAGTCCAATCACGGTGCTAGTCGGTATATGATACATACAGGCTAAATATGCGGGTATCGTGAACAGGATTGGGGAATGATAGTCTAACTAGATGCTATAGTAAATGCTCTGTGCAGCGCATCAGTGGTAAAGTGGGATGCCGTTTTCTAGGTCGTGCAATGCATGTTCGATGAGGGGTCGTGTGGGAGTGTGTGAACGTAGAACGTGGTCGTGGGTCGTAACAAGAGTCATCGCTAGCTTGTCAAAGTCATGGGTGAGTTTGGACGTGTGGCGGAGGATGGAGGAAAACCCGGCCGCGCGAACAGCGCTAGATCTTCAGCTCCCGAAAACCACGCACGTCTAACCTTCCCGTGCCATTCCGCTGCCATTCCTCTTGCAAGCTACCTTCATCATCCACGCTATTGTCCCCGACTTCCCTGATTTTCGTCGACTCGTTGCAGTCTGCGGTTGCGCCAACGTTCCTCTTAAATCGTCCACCAGGGATGATTATCTTTCCTGCACTTGCCCGTTTCGCAACGAGCACAGGACGTGGTTTCGGAAGCCCAAGGGCTTTGCGTTGCCGTCGTGTCAAAGGTTTCTCAACAGGGAGGGGCTCGGGTTCGGGTTCCGGAGGTGGCGTCCCCGGAAGAGGAGATGACGCCACAGAAGAAGACCGTGTAGAAGTAGAGGATCTCGGGGTAGAGAGTTCAGGTGTCGACTCTTCGGGATCGTCGACCTCAATAGCGTTTGACTCTTGCTGCAATTGCGTTTCAGGAGTGGGAAGTTTTCGGGCACTGCGTGTTCTCTTTGCTACTGAGTCCGATACAGAGGAAATACCCGACGATTCATCAAACGTGCGTTTAGGGGATCGGTGGACTCGGAGGACAAAGGCTTGTGAAGAATCCACATTTGCTGGTTGTGAAGCGACAGGTGTGGGTGGTAACACATCAACATCGATCTGGGGTGGTGATGCAGCGGAGGATAGGGGTGATGGCGAGCGTGACATAGGAAGAGGGATTTGTGTTGGGGTAGGAATCGTAATTTCTTCGACCTTCACCTTTGTGCTTGCAAACTGGCCATTTTTGGTGCGTTGAAGGGTAGCCTTGGATTCTGGCTTTGGCTTGACGCGTGACGAGGGTGGCTTCTTTTTTACAGGGGATGGTACAATAGCCTCCGAATCCACTGGCAATTCACAGACATTTGGAAGGCCTGTGTGCGGACCTCTCAAATTGCGAATCGATGAGAAATGTTCCCAATCATGGTATCTGCATGTGCCCAAATGTTAACGACTTCTAAGGTTTCTGATCGTGATTGAACTTACGCCACATATACCGTATCACTGGCTTCCTCTTGCTGAGACATTTCCTCCAGTTGTTGCTGCTGCTTTCGCGCACGTCGCCTCTCACGTGCATCCATTAGCTGACCGTCGGCTTGCGTCGCCGGAGAAGTAGATTGATCGGCAATAACCTCACCCTCCGCATTCCACTCGATGACGTACACAAGTCCAGGTTGTACGACCTTGACATTTCTTCGGGCAAAGTGGGCGAACGCAGAGAGTTCAAGGTGACCGCCATAGGTGCCTGGAGTGTGTCACCACATCGCCAAAAGAAAAAGAGAAGATGAGAAGCCTGTCCACAGGGGAATGACCACCACGCACCTTGTTCCCTCATGCACCGTAAATGAGCGGTTAACCCACGTTCATCTTCGCAAAACGGTTCGTAACGTTGTGAATGCGCCTCAATCCAGTCGCAAATATCCTTGCGCAGTTGAAGATGGCTTGAAGGGGAACCGTATAGTTGATCGCTCAACGCGCGGAACAGACAATTCCCGTCTCCTAACGTGTGGGCTGCGTACAGCCCCAACGAGCGCAGCTGCCCTGTGAGTAGCTGGGTATTCTGCTCTGGATCGGCGAGGGGCTAATGGGAAAAAATAGATGATCGGATTGGAGCAATGAGCTGGCTGTCACCATCCTCATGAGTGGAACGTGGGGGACTAACCCTGCCTTTTGACCTTGTCGTGCGTGTCCTCACTGCTTGATGAGGTTGTGTCAATGATGTGCCCAACACAACAAATGTTTGCAGCGCTGTGCAATACGAAACGCACTTTGTAACGGTGCTTTGCCATGTTTCTGATGTCTTTTCGTAGAAACCATTATCAAGTAACAAAAAATTTCCAGTGTTTTGCTCTTTTGCGAGGGGGGATCGCGTTGGTTGTTAATAAACCCTGCTTCCCACGTTCTGGGGTCCTGTCGCACGAGACCCCGGAAAACACAAGGCACCGCATGCCTCGCTTGCTGCCTCATTGCTTCCACCAGCTTGCACAGCGTGGACAGCATCTCTCCAAAACCAGCAGGTCTACCCAGAAAATAGACGCAGGCTGCAAGAAGGGGAAATGTAGACCATGCTGTCACACAATTATTGTAAATAATTCCAACGTCATCCCAGAGTCGCTCGCGAACCCACACCACCTGGAGCGGGTGGCGACGGGAATGATTTTTGGTTCTGACTACGATCGGATACGAAGCCGCTATATCTGGCGCCTCTCTGCATCAGCACCGGATCTTGTACAGCATATTACGAAGACACTCACATTTTGCCTAGACGGTCCAACTCTTCCCGAGAAACAGAAGGTCGCGTGCTTTTGAGTGCCTGCAAAAGGTCGGCTTGCGTAATTTCGTACTGGTACCACCCACACCATTCAGCAGTCATCTCTGAGCAACAAAGATGCAGACGAAACCTTTTTAGCTGTATTCGCTGGTTTCTTCCCGGCATTGACATCATTCGTTTTAGGGCTCATTATTTGTTGAAGCTGTGGATGCTAATATCAGTTTACTAGCCGGGGAAGACATCAATCTAGGTTACTCTTTTCTGAATCGCAGACTCCTCTGCTCTTGAAGGAATCTTCTGTTCGCCCGTACCGCCAAGTGTTACATACCGAATCCGTTTTTCGTCCTCTTGCCCTGACCGTCTGGTCGACGTTGCGTCAATGGATGCGTGTACGACTTGAAGATGTGCATTGTACACCAGTGACTGAAGGTCAGCCCCCGAGTACCCCTCGGTCAACCGAGCAATTTCTTCAAAATCGACCGACGGTGCCAAAGTGACCTTGCGGCTAACAGCTTGCAAAATCTGATGGAATTAGCTCGTTAACAATGTGCATTGAAAGTATTTCTTACATCATTTCGATCTTCCTCATTGGGCATGTCACATAGAACGGCCTTGTCGAGACGACCAGGGCGAAGGAGGGCAGCATCAATGAGGTCGGGCCGACTTTCGCGAGAAGTTAGATAGCAACAAAGTTGATACGGGGGGGATACCAACCTTGTGGCCGCGAGAACGTATACTCCAGTCAAACCCTCAGCACCATCCATCTCGGTCAGCAACTGGTTCACCACTCGATCGGTTACGCCAGTGCTGTCATGACCTCTAATATCATGAATATGAGCGAATGTAGTAGGCACAGATTGAAGCTAGACGGACCTCTTTGGGGCGATAGCGTCGAACTCATCGAAGAACAGGACGCATGGTTTGGCAGAGGAGGCTCGGTCGAAGATATCTCTGACCTGAGGAACGAACTTTAGAAAAACGAAAAATCCACCACATTTCATACGCACGGCCTTTTCACTTGCACCGATATACTTATTCAAGAGCTCAGGGCCTTTGATACTGATGAAGTTCAACCCACACTCTCTGGCAACGGCAGAAGCAAGAAGCGTCTTGCCACACCCGGGGTAACCATACAGTAGCAACCTGTTTGGACGTAATTAACAGCACGCAGAGGGCTTTTTGCCAGCCAGCTTACCCTGACCGCAAGCGCAATGGTGACTGCTTAAACAATGGGGCATACTTGGTCGGCCATTCTAGCGTTTCTCGCAACATCCGTTTGACCCGTTTCAGTCCTGGAACCAAAATTAGCTATCGAGACCACAGGGACAATGATCCACATTCACCTCCTATATCAGCCCACTCCACACTCGATTTTTGAAGTGGGACATCACGTAAAGAGTGGGGAACGAAATCTACTTGCGCATTCGAGAAATCGGCGGCGGATAAATTAATCTAGCGTACTTGTCAGTTCTACAGCAAAAATCAATTCCAACCAATATCCTTACTTCGGTCGCTCCTGCTCCATGCTTGAGAAATGTTTTACTGGCACCTTGCTGCACCGCACGGGTAACAAGATCTTGTAGATCGACAGGAGAGTAACCTTCTGTGTGCGTCGAAATCATGGCAAAGTTTGGAGGATCGTCAGAGTCAATGAGAACACCCGGAGATTTTATGCGTAGTCGTTCCACCAAGCTGGCCAATATCTAATGAAAAAGCCAGTCAATCTTATGGGCACGAAGTAGGGAACGCCAACTGGCCTCCTTTCGCGCATCCTTGGTGGGAGACTGGATATGGTAGACTTCCTGAAAAATATGCAGAGTATGGACGAGAGCGTGCAGACTTGTTTGCGATTCAGCAGTGCCAATCATGACTATCCCACGAAAGTTTGAAGGTATCATGCGTGCTCCGGAAGAGTATTGAGCAATGAAGAGCTCTGTGATATGGCGATAGCGAAACGAGTCAGTATGCTAGTAAGGCGTATGTGATCGTTAGCATGATGACAAGTCAAATCTGAGTGCATGAACCACTCACCTCGACCTCAGCCCTCAAGACCTTGTCGAGATTATCAAATATGAGTACGGTCGGACGATGCCATGCTGCAATCTCGTACAGATACCGGAAGAGAGCTTTCAAGGTCGCTACCGGCTTCTCCATATAGAACTTGAAGTCAATGTAGTGGGTGTCTTGGCTCAGTTAGTACAAGACGGTGCAGAGCACGATAAGACCATACATGCATATGTCCGAGTGTCTTCTTCAAGCCGCTTTGCGATTGCCCGGGCTACCGAAGTCTTCCCCACGCCTTTTCTCCCGGTCACGAGAATTGCAGATACTGCAGTACACACTGTTGAGCGATACAGAAAGTATCCAATTAGAGAGTCACACACTTCCGTGCACCATCTTGTCGAGAGAATGGAGAGCGAAATTAGCAAGGAGTTGATTGGTACCTCCCTCAAGAATGTCCTTCATGCCGGAGAGTACAACGTCCGGCAAGGATGATTGCCTTGTATTCAGTAAACGTTTTTCAATCAATGGAGTTGCACTACGCGTCCTGATTCGGTGTACTCACGACTCTGCTGCCTCGTCTAGGTTCTGAGCGGGAATATCAGTAAAGAGATCGAGATCCGAAAACTTTTTTCGCTCTCCTGTTGGAGTAACACTTGCCGCCAGCATCAATGCGAGCGGATAACGACACCAAGGCAGCACTCACTGAATCCAATGCCAATGACCGACACCTTCCAACCCATACGGAAAGTATACGTGGCTTTCTAGGACCTTGTCAGACCATCCCACTAGCAAGAAGTTTTCCGCGGGTGCATTTGATGATGTCTGGTCCGCGGGCGGATTTTCATTCTTCGCCCTCGGGTGAAGAACCTGAGCAACAGGTTCCTTCGTTTCTGCGTCTGCATCATTGCGCGGTGGGTCAAGCGGGTTCTCCGGAGGGTCCAGCAATCGGTACGAAAACTTTAGAAAAACATCTTTTATATCTTCCTTCATTGGATACCGACACTGCGCAAGGTTGGAGAACGTGTAGGGATGGATATAAGCTAGTATTTCCTGTCGATGATAGCGAGCTGATGAGGGTGAAAATCGCTCAATCAATCGAGTCGGCAGAACTCGCAGCACGGTCGCCGGTAAGGATAGTTTCGCGGAATCCTTCTTGAGCGAATCATCTTGGGAAGCACTGGCTGGCGCACCACCGACAGCTTTTTGGCGAGCGTGCGTCTTCGGCGCGATGCTGACTTCGCTGTCAGTTGTGAGGAGAGCTGCATTGCCTTTGGTTGACGGGGTCAAAGAGACTGGGGTGGTCGGTTAGAAGAACACATGGATTAAGGCAATAGAGCCCACCAACAAGAAGGCGGACTCTTGTGTGTCCCAACACCCATACATCAATTTCTTGACCGACCTTGGCGACCCGGACCTGGGACAACAGTGTAGACTCGACATGAGAAGCATGAATTTCCTGGCAAAGAAATGACAAGTATGTCAATGGAACCGATAAGGCAGACTCACGATGATTTCCCAGTCGTCTGCCGTGAGAGGTTCTGTTCCCATTGAGGAGGCGAAGGGGAGATCATACAACAGACCAATCTCGACCTATAGGAGATGAGAATACTCGATCTTCTAAAAGTAGCAAACGTACGATGTCGCCCTGTGCGAAGCCAAGGCCTTGAGCATACTGAGGATCGATCTCGATCGTCTCACTCGCGTTTTCTCGCACATCGACGTTGAAGTGGGCGAGAGAAGAGGAAGATGCCATTCCGGTCCATCCCACATAGGCCTCGACTTTCGACGCTTGAGAGTCGCGTTTCAAATGTATGGCGAGCGATTGTGGCCGCTGTTGGGTGTGAAATGAAGGTTTTGAGGTGCTAGTGCAGAGCACGCACGCACTATGGATCGTTCCAGAAGAGGCCCATAAATCGAGATGGGTAAGTTCACGAGCGAGGATTTCAAGGACACGAAATGTATTCGAGCTCGTCGTGGCATTAGGATGAGTGATGGTGATCACATGAGTCTGTACAGCAAAGCTGTACTCAGCTCTTCTTGTGATATGCCACCGCAGCTCCTCCTCTCACAAATCCTCTACTGGGCGGTTTTGCAGTGCGAGACGCCCTTGAACGCCATTCTACTGCTGCGCTCCTGCTATTGACGATAGGGCTGTACATTGCCTCCATTCCGGAATATCATCGGTCGGATATCCATACTATCACCCACAGCCGTCATTATAAAGACGTCGCCTATCAGCAACCATTGCTATGGTCATCCTTGACGAAAAGTCCATGATTCCCCCTCCCCCTTACGCTCCATCTAGCTTGGTTCCCCCACCGCCATTTCCTGGCGGTCGGTCCCACCAAAGCCTGGCAACATTGCCCTCTCACTTGTTCCTCCAGATTGTATACATGACGTTCCCCCACACATCTGGGATAGATCAGAGTCGGATCGAGCGCCAACGCAAGACACTGTACTGGTTCTCGCTTCAACTTCGCCTGGTAAACAGGTCGTTTTACATCGGTAATCGCACTTGTCATCAAGTAGAAACCCGAAGCTGACACACCTGTTAGCTTGTATGCACGTACTGCGCTCTACCTATTTGCCCGCCTATGCATCCCTTATCCGTCCCCCATACACATCCGACCCATTTCCCCTCTCCTCTTCAACCTCGTCTCCCGCTGGCCTCATACAGACACTACAACGTGAGACACAAGTCCTCGATTTCTTTATCGCACTCAAAGTGCGTGAGGACGTGATGATGGATGATACCGAACTTCACCTGGAGCGGGAAGAGTCTTTCAAGGACCTCTTTGACCTTATGCAGCCACGCAGCCGTCTGGAAGACCTCGTGCGCTATTATGGTCTCCGCGAGGGGGTAGTACACACGGCCCCGCCTGGCGTCTCCCCTTCGTCGACCGCGTCCAGATCTCAGCTTGATAATAATGCTGGCTCAAGCAGCTCAGCAAAGCACCGCAGCAGAACCACCGGGCCCGTCCCCCTCCAGTTCTCTGCGCTTTCTGTGTCCTTTTCGCCTCGAAAGGTGGGCCTGGTATTAACGACCACGGGCAGAAAACGGACCATCTTGGAGGTCGCAAGGACAAGAAACGAGGAGTTGGAGGTCACCGCCAAGAGAGTTGTTCAACAGCTCAAAGTTTGGCTGAGCGAAGTGTAAAGGACTTCGATGCAGTTCGAGTAGGTCACGAGTCTATATAGAGTCTAACACGCCGTGTGACATGCTAGCTACAGCTACACTGACTAGCAACCCTTTCATTCCTGGACCAATTATTGTGCGCACGGTTATTGTTACTCAACGTTCAAAATACTAGGGGTATGTGTATTGTACATGCAGATCCAATACCAAGTTATCAATCAATCAAACTGTGTACAAGTTTTCACAAACAAGAAAAGCTCTCAACATTCGCATTCCATAGCAATTTTCATCGTAACTCTTCAAAAGCAAGCATTCATTCGGGACCGAGGCTCCTATTAATTGCCATCAGACGTCATTCGTTTCAGCGATGCGAGTGACCCACCTTTGTAACAATTATTCACCCAAGCGCAACCCAGTCGCACGCCGGCATAAATTGACTGATGTACCATGGCATCCTGATGACCGTTTCCTTGTGCAGCTCGTTGTCCGTGCATTTCTCGCTGCACAACACGAATCTCCCCATCCCAGACTCCCGTCCTGTGTATAGGCATACCGTCGGCGGGCGAGCCGCGCGGAAATAATAGACCGTCGCCGATACGGTGTCAATGAGCGAATATAGATCGTCGTCGTCTTCCGCACCCGGAATGCGCGGTTTCAGCGCCGCCAGCTGAGCTGGGTCTCCGCGCCTAAACCGTCCCGTTTCGGTCTGGGAGAGGGGGGTACCGGAAGGACTGTAAACTGTTCTGGGCAGCTCAGAGATCGAAGCGCCGTATGTAAGCATAGAAGCGTCTTCGGCAGAGACCAGCCCCTTGACACCAATCAACCACGGTTGTGCTTGCACTATCCGTCCAGCGGTTCCATACGCTACCAACACCGGCGAAAACAGCATCAGAACCAGGGCGACGATAAGGAGGGCGGGTTGATGAGCACTAGCTAGAGCGGCCCCGATGGCGAGAAGTTCCCAAGAGACATACGGGATGTAAGTGGCGAGCTGACGCTTGAACGAGCGTTGCATAGCGAAAGCGACTGTGGGGAAGTTTTTCCACCGGATGGCGGCAGTCCGACAACCTCCAATGACAAGAGCCTCTTTCTCCGTCATGCCTACCACCTGAATTTCTGGCTCGATGTCCCACATGCTCGACCCCCATTGATCGTTGTCTGCATACCAGCGAGCGTGGTCGGGGAGCTGAGAAGGCAAGAGGGAAACCATGCGCTCTACGAGTCGGTCGTTGTCGTTGGCCATCGAGAGCCTGACAAGGGCTTGTAGCTCTGTTTCCTGAAAGTGGGGATGGATGCGATGCTCAAAGAAGCCCATGAGTGCATACACCCTCTCCGCCTCGAAGTGTTGCTTAGCGCCTGGCTGTGCAAGTCGTTCTAGAGTGCTACTCGTGCGTCGCCAAAGGGCAGCTTTGAGCAGCAAGAGCCTTTCCAACCTCTCCAATGGATCCTTCAGCCCATACGCATTGACGATGGCGGACTCCTCGGCGAAGCCGGCGTAGGCACGATTCGCGAGCTGATGGAGGGTGATCGGTGTGACTTCACCATCTCTGAACTTGAACCGCAGCTTACGGCTCAACAACGCCTCGGGAAAAGTCCAGAGACGTTGCCCGTATGCCAACCATGCATCTTTTTCCGCGACCTCCTCAGAGTGGGGGAGCATGATAAGGGTGAACTCGGCCCCGCGGTAAACATCCGCCATACGATACACATCCTTGTCGATCTCTTCCGGTTGATTCGTCCCTCTGGCTGTCAACGTCAGGTCGGTCCAATAAGCGGAGTACTGAAGAGATGCGACGACGGATTCGACCTCTGTGATGAACGCCGCCTCCAAAGCGGGGCGACTCGGGTCCTGGTGAGGTGTACCCTTCGGAACGATGTCGTCATATCTGTAGGAGATGACAATATATTTCTGTTGCTTAATGATATTTGCGTCGTCAGAGATATTCCAGGACCTCGAATCAGAATCATAGATGACGAGTCGACGGGGGTGTGTGGAATGGGTGATTTCGTGAACGGGCTCCGCTCCCAATCGAGCTCTTCGAAGCGAATAGTCGCGAGGGGAACGCGCAGCCCAGAGCTGTCCGTAGTATTTCGACAAGTAGGCAGGATAGTGTCCGCTGTTTTTTGGGAGATTGAATGGCCATAGAAGTGCAACCGTGAACCAAACCCAGCGCATGAACCAAAGAGGGATCTGCTTTAATTTGACTGGTGGATTGAACATGAGCCAAACGGCGAGCTTCGTTGAGTTAGGAATGTCGTCTCCGACGTGAGTTTCGGTTCTGCCGGCGACGTCATTCTTGGGATGGACTGCTTGGACTATAAGCGGTCTGCACTTCCCAGTGGAAGGGCTGACGTATCGCTGCTCTTCTCCATGGAATATCTGGCGATATTGGCAATCGTAGCAGCTTTCCCGCCCACCCTCAGCTACCTTGAACAATGTGCTGCGGAAAAAATCGCGGAGCGTCTGCATGGCGCGATGACCTGGATCTACAAGATAGTTAGCAAGACGCCCCAACTCACTGGATGAGAACTGACCTGCGCACGTCGAAGTGGGAGACTTACCCATCACCAACTTTGTCTTCGTACTTATAGCTTCGATGCACAGGAGGTGGCTGCTTACTGCACGAGAGCGTCAAACCGTGAATGTGCATATTGATGGCAGGCTCTAGGGTTTGCCGGAATTGTATTTGAAACGGCCAACGGTACCTGTGCCAGTGTTTGCAGGCCCAGGAGAAGTGACGAATGATTTGATGTGGCGTACCGCCGATGTCCTTCAAAATTGCGTGCGTACCATCACGTTGATAAATTGCCGCTCAGGAGATCTATCGTGTTCGTGTCACTATACCGGTCAGATCCTAGAAAAATACATCGGAAGACCAATCCTTGAGTTCTGGTCGGTAGCTGTGCTAGCTCCGAACCTGACAAAAAAGGTCCATGACACAACCAAGTATACAGGAAGTGTCGATCATATTGATGATCGCCATGAACGGAACCGCAGTTTAGACGGGAACTTGAAAGTCCGAGGTGCCTGCTGAGCATCGTGTCCCACAATCCTGCCAAAAAGATCAGAACAACACCATACATCCGCATCAGAACTGCCCTGACGCGCTGCCAGTGGCTGCGTTATTAACATGCTAGTAGTCACTGAATTGATGGCCCTCAGCGCTTTCAGAACGTTGCCTAGATGCCAAAATACTAGCAGGCTTCCAAGGTGTGCGGGCCCGGGAGACGTGTAGAGGGAAGCTTACATAAAGATGTACCGTACTTTGTCTGTTTTCACTTCGGAATAGGTCCAGGCCCAGGACCAGGACCAACTTCATTAACCAAGTCTACATACGACATCTTGTTGGGGCCTGAGAATTGGTGAGACTCTTCAGCTAAGGCTTTCAAGTCAGGCAACAGGCTAACCATTTGGAGCATCATTCAGACTTTAATGTCCGTTGACCTCGGACTTTAAGAGGACGTCTCATCGAGTGCTTACATAACGTCCTGATATGGAAGTATTGACAGTCACAGAATCTAACTTGAAGTGTAACACTTGAAGCTGTAACTAGTCCGAGTCATCCCGCCAATGAGCTACACTAACCGGCAATCTTTTCCTTCCTGGACCTGTTACTGTGCGGTCATTGTAACTTGTAAGATCCTAGTGTCACGGTTGCGAGCACCTACTCTGGGGAATTTCACTGACAGTTTTGAATTTATCTGCCTCGGCGGCACGGGGCTGACAATCAAGACGTCAATTGAACCGTGCAGCTAACCCGCGAATATGTTTGTATTCACTCAAGTTGAAAACACTACGTACTAGTACACATGTACTGTTCATACGCCGAATCCAATACCAAATTCTCAACCAAGAAGCGATCATACTTGTACTGTGTGCAGGTCTTCTCAATCGTCCAATTCCTATGATAGCAAAATTCAAAAGTAAGTACTCGAAGTTCACAAGCTTCCTGTCGTCGACAGACGTCATTCATTTCAGCGATGCGAGTGACCCACCTTGTCACAATTGTTCATCGAAGCGCAACCCAGTCGCACGGCGTCATAAATTCCTTGATGTACCATGGCATCTGAATGACCGTTTCCTTGTGCAGCTCATTGTCCGTGCATCTCTCGCTGCATAACACGAATTTCCCCATCCCAGACTCCCGTCCCATATAGTCGGTGGGCGCGGAAATAATAGATCGTGGCCGATGCGGTGTCAACGAGTGAATACAGGTCGGCGTCCTCTGTCGCACCTAGAGTCTTCGATTTGAGCGCATCCGGATCTCCGCGCCTAAATTCACCCGTTTCGGACTAGACGAGGGGGTACAGGACGGACTGCAAAATGTTCTCGGCATGGCGGAGATCAGAGGTTTCTTCCGCAGAGATCACGCCCTTGACATCAATCAACCACGGTTGTGCTTGCACTATCCGTCCAGAGGTCCCATACGCTACCGACACGGGCGAAAACAGCATCAGAACCAGGGCAACAATAAGAAAGGCAGGTTGACGAAGAGCAGATTGTAGAGTGGCCCCAAGGATGAAAAGCTCTCAGAGGAAATATGGGATGAAAGTGGCGATCGCCCACTTGTATGAGCGCTCCGTGGCGAAAGCGATTGTGGGGGATTTTTCCACCGGATGGCGGAGGCTCGACAACCCCCAATTACAAGGGCATCCCTTTCCGTTATCCTTACCGCCTGTTCGATGTCCCATAACTTCGCTCCCCGTTCATCTTCTTCCGCATCCCAACAAGGTATGTCATCGGGGATCAGAGAGGGCAGAAGAGAAAGAGAAACCATGCGCACTACGAGTCGGTCGTTGTCGTTGGTCGTAGAAAGCCTGGCAAGTGCTTGCCGCTCTGTTAAAAAGTGGGGGTGGATGCGATGATCAAAGAAGCCCATGAATGCATACACCCTCTCCGCCCTGAAGTATTGATCAGCGCCTGGCTGTGCAAGTCGTTCTAGAGCGCTACTCGTGCGTCGCCAAAGGGCAGATTTGAGCAGCGATAGCCTTTCCAACCTCTGCAATGGATCTCTCAGCCCATAGGATGGACTGATTGAACGATGAGTGGTTTACACCTCCCCGTGGTAGAGCTGACGTATCGCTGCTTTCTTCCGTGGTAGGTGGGGCGATATTGCCTATCGTAACAGAATCCCTCGCCAGTTCCGTAGAACGACGAGCCGTATAAAATCTCGCGGAGTGAGTGCATGGCACGGTGACTAGGATCTACAGGATATTTAGAAAAACACCCTATTCCATAATCCATTGGATAGGGACTGACCTGCGCAAGTCGGAGGGTGAGACTAGTTGTCCGCCAAACATTCTCCTCGTCCTTATAGTAGAGACACAGAGGAAGAAGCCTTTAGTACATGAGGACGTTAAACCGTGAACTTGAATGTGCGTGTTAATCGCTCCATGATCCAAGCTGGCGGCATCGTCCCATGGCGCCTGTCAAACTGCGGAATCCAACGAAGTAGCAGGACGCCCATGTACGTCTTGTTTTCCTAGTGAGTCAAGGAATTTGGAAAGCGCTCACTTCTTGTCTATGTACGTACGCGGAGGTCCGAGTCACGGTATGCATGCCAAGACTATTATGCATGCAGATTCATTGCAGAAACTTGAGCTTGGCAGGATGACAGCTGACCTTGGGTACCTGAATGATGACCATTGTAGAACTTGAATTCATTGTTCGCCCGACAATTCGTACGCGTGATGTAATTTCTTTGTGTGTTTTCACTTTGCCATAGGTCCCAGTCCCAGTCCCAGGCCCAGGACCAACTTTGTTCCAAGTCTACATACGACACTGTGGGCCTGGCCTGAGAATTGGTGAGGCCCTTTGAAGCCCTCTTCAGCCAAGGCTTTCAAGTCAGGCAACTTGAAGGTCCGTCCATCGCTCAGCGCTCAGGCCCGAGGGTGCCACTTGCCAAAGAAGTTCTCGACAAAGAGGCGATCATACTTACTTGTACTGTGTGCAGGTCTTCTCAATCGTCCAATTCCTATGATAGCAAAATTCAAAAGTAAGTATTCGAAGTTCACAAGCTTCCTGTCGTCGTCAGACGTTATTCGTTTCAGCGATGCGAGTGACCCACCTTGTCACAATAGTTCATCGAAGCGCAACCCAGTTGCACGGCGTCATAAATTCCTTGATGTACCATGGCATCCGAATGACCATTTCGTTGTGGAGTTCGTTGTCCGTGCATCTCGCTGCACAACACGAATCTCCCCATCTCAGACTCCCGTCCCATATACAGACTGATACTGTCGGTGGGCGAACAGCGCGGAAATGATAGAGCATGGCCAATACGGTGTCAACGAGTGAATACAGGACATCGTCCTCTCGCACCTAGAGTCTTTGATTTGAGCGCATCCGGATCTCCGCGCCTAAATTCACCCATTTTAGACGAGGGGGACTGCAAGATGTTCTTGGCATGGCGGAGATCAAACGAATTCTTCCGCAGATTGACACCAATCACCGAGGATGAAAAGTTCCCAGAGGAAGTGTGTGATCGCCCGCTTGTATGAGCCATAGCAAAGGCGTTGAGTGCATACACCCCTCTCCGTCCTGATTAGCGCCTGGCTGTGCAAGTCGTTCTAGAGTGCTACTCGTGTGTCGCCAAAGCGCGGATTTGAGCAGCGATAAGTTATAACCCTTCCAACCTCTGCAATGGATCTCTCACTCCATACGCATTGATAATGACGAGTTCCTCTGCATAGCCGTCGTAGGCGCGATTCGCAAGTTGATGGAGGGTGATCGCCATGACTTCACCATCTCCGAACTTGAACCGCAACTCA
>JBBPOE010000169.1:0-45945 GCA_038091295.1 Tylopilus felleus | reverse complement strand
TCAGCATTCATTGGATCAACTCATAGGTGTTGGTCCTCATCATAAAAGCAGGGCGTTCCTTCGCCATGCCGAAGCTTCTGTTAGGATGCCTTCATTGCATCATCTCCCTACCCCGCGCATGTCACAACGCAAGGGTGCCTCAGTGATCGTTTGTGTTTCTCCCTTTTTCTTTCTGCAACGCACTCATCCTCCTCTACAGGAGCCCACTAGACCTTCCCCTCGCAGAAACATCGTCGTCTTCGGCGAGAGCGGCGTAGGGAAGAGCTCTTTGATTAATTTGATCGCTGGTCAATCAATCGCCGCCACGTCGAATGATGTCCAAGGGTGCACGTCCCGTCACACAAAGTATGAGTTACAGGTCGAGGATACACCGTACGCAATCTGGGACACCCCCGGCCTAGATGAAGGCACCCATGGAACAGTCCCTGCAAAAATTGCAGAAAAATACCTGAAGCAACTACTGCGCGACCTCAGCAAGGCCAACGGAATTTACCTCCTGGTGTATTGCATCAGGGGTGCTCGTCTTCGCAAGACATTGCTCAGCAGCTACAACCTTTTCTACTCCGCTATCTGTCGAAAGAAGGTCCCCATCGTGGCCGTCGTGACCGGGTTGGAGACATATGAGGGAGAAATGGAAGACTGGTGGTCTGCCAACGAGATAGGGCTTGCAATACTCAAAATGCACTTTGACGGGCATGCGTGCGTGACCACGCTCGATGCAGACAAGGTCAATTCGCCCGCTCTCAAACAACGTTGTCATGCGTCCAGACAAGCCGTCCTCTCCTTGATCGCAAGCACGTGTGCGCGTGATCACTGGACCGCCGAGCAAGACGGTTGGGTCTCGACCGCCCTTCCAGACGTTCGAGCCATGTTCAAGCCCAGCAGTGCCCAACTGCCGCCCATCATTGCGCTGTACGACCTCCCGGAACATTCTCCGGATCCGATTGGGTCTGCCAAGGACACATCACCTTTTGAGGGTGGCCACCTGATGGACGTCGGTGGTAGCTCGCTCCTCGTCCATCACATCCGCGACCAACATCTACGTTCCGGGACGAGGTTCAAGAAACAGATCTCTCCATGCGGGGCGGATCTGTTGATCATCTGTGCCTCTGTCCACAGTGACCCGGGTGCATCTCGGCGGCGCGCCGCCGCATTTTACGAGTCCTACGGAGGGGACATGCGACCGCTGCTGGTCATTGCTAGGGATGCACTCTCGGACGAGAGCGCGCGCGAGTGGTGGAACGCCCCCAACGGCCAAGGCAATGAATACCACCACCGCCATCACGACTACGACGACGAGAAATTGCGCGCAATCATCCGTGCACTGCCTCCATCCGAACCTGCGGGGGAAAGGCGCGTTGCCGTGGCCAACCTTCAACGAACGATCCAGACACGCGCGTTACAGCCCATCGATGTGGTGCCGACCGGGTGTTTTCGTTGGCTGACTGGTAAGAAACGTTCAGCCAAGCTGAGCATGGACGCTACGTTGGTTCAGGATTCCTTAACCAGCTCCGAGGTGTGGGTGCCATTACATGCGTACCAATAGTGGAGAGCAGGATCATTCTCTCCAGTTGCTGCAAAACCTATACCGAGCAGTCTTGACCCATTCATTTCATCCTACACGTTCCGCACCTTTACATTTCGTCTTATATGCGTAAATCAGACCTTTCGGCATCTTTGGCTCAGACTGTGTATATAGCTCACAATAGATGATGATTCCACCTTTTGTTTCTTCCTTCCTTCTCTCTTTCATGTGCTGCTTGATCGTCCTCTGTTTGTCCATGTAGTGTCACGGTCTGCATATTTATTGCCTTACACACGTGGGGTGAAGACTGGGCCTCAATTTCCCGGTCAGTACCATATCACGGTCCGATCATTCACGGAACGCGCCATGCGCATGCACGTGCCCGAGGGAGTTTGAATCCAAACACCACAGACACGTGTGCATGCCAGTGCCTTTGATTATGTGTGGCATTCTTGGAGGTTTAATGAGTCGACTTAGGTCAATAAGTAGCAGTCCGTCTACCACGTTGCTAATCTTCGGAATGTGACTATACATAATGACGGAAGACAGGTGGACCAAATGCATGGGAAAATTCTAATGGTGACTTGTTCTTGCTCCATACTCACACAAACCAGTTTCATTGTGCTTCTCGCCCCCAACCTTGCGGATGTGGCGAGCAAATCTGCCACACCTCCGAGTCACTACCCAGGTGACTGATTGCATCATCCTCTACTGCCCACATGTATCCTAGGAAAATGTTATATCATCTTTGGCGAGAGCAGGGAAAGACTCTTGATCGATTTGATTGCTGGTCGATCAATATTCAATATTAATCGCCGCCATGTCAAGTGATGTCAAGGGGGGGCACGTTCTGTCACTGAGTGTATGAATTACCAGCCGCGGAATAGCCGCTGCGGATATTACGGACCTTCGGTCCATCGTCATTTCATTGCTAGTCCTGGAGTTATGGGCAGTACGGGGTGACGCGTCGGTGTATTTGAAACGAAAGCTCGACCGGCTGAGCAGGCACAGAATGACTAGCGAAGACGGGATGAAGGAAATGCTGCATGTGCAAATCCACGAACCTACAATCCGGACGTGCCAGGTGTTCCATTCAAGGTACATCGTTTCGTCAAATAACTGACCTTCTGCAGTTACTTGACATCGTAAGTAGGTTGGATTACTTGTGTGCCATGCAATCCATCGTTGATTGTTGTCCATGAAGATCTCAAGAGCGTAAGCACCTCTAAGCTGAGTAAATATCATCGCTTCAGGGCGGGCACGTCATAGGTGTACTAATTACGGACAACTAGAAAGAGAACGTGCGTAAACAGCATATGGTAAGGGAAAAGGAGGAAGAAAACAAAACAGGGGACTACCGCCTATCGTAAGCTATGTACAATATCTCAGTCAAACTGCCAAAAGCTCTGCCCTGCTATTGGTGCGCATGCAATGGCACCCACACCTCGGTGCTGGTTAAGGAATCTTGAACCAACGTAGCGTCCGTGCTCAGCTTAGCTGAACGTTTCTTACCAGTTAGCCAACGAAAACACCCGGTCGGCACCACGTCGATGGGCTGTAACGCACGTGTCTGGATCGTTCGCTGAAGCTTCGCCACAGCGATGCGCCTTTCCCCAGCGCATTCAGATGGAGGCAGTGTATGGACGACCGCACGCAGTTTCCTAGCGTTGTGGTGGTGGTGGTGGTGGTGGTGGTGGTGGTGGTGGTGGTGGTGTTCATTACCTTCGCCGTTGGGTGAGTTCCACCACTCGCATGCTCTCTCATCCGAGAGTGCATCCCTAACGACGACCAGCAGCGGTCGCATGTCCACTCCGTAGGACTCGTAAAAGGCGGCGGCGCGCCGCTGAGATACACCCGGATCACTGTGAACGGAGACACAGAAGATCAACAGATCCGCCCCGCGTGGAGAGATCTGTGTCTTGAACCTCGTCCCGGAATGTAAATGTCGGTCGCGGATGTGATGGACGAGGAGCGAGCTACCACCAACGTCCATCAGGTGGCCGCCCTCAAAACGCGACGTGTCCTTGGCAGACCCGATCGGGTCTGGAGAATGTTCTGGGAGGTCGTACAGCGCAACGATGGGCGGTGGCTGGGCACTGCTGGGCTTGAACATGGCCCGAACGTCTGGAAGGGCGGTCGAGACCCAACCGTCTTGCTCGGCGGTCCAGTGATCATGCGCACACGTGCTTGCGATCAAGGAGAGGACGGCTTGTCTGGACGCATGACAACGTTGTTTGAGAGCGGGCGAATTGACCTTGTCTGCGTCGAGCGTGGTCACGCACGCATGCCCGTCAAAGTGCATCTTGAGCATTGCGAGCCCTGTCTCGTTGGCAGTCCACCAGTCTTCCATCTCTCCCTCATATTTCTCCAACCCTGTCACGACGGCCACGATGGGGACCTTCTTTCGACAGATAGCGGAGTAGAAAAGGTTGTAGCTGCTGAGCAATGTCTTGCGAAGACGAGCACCCATGATGCAATACACCAGGAGGTGGATTCCGTTGGCCTTGCTGAGGTCGCGCAGTAGTTGTTTCAGGTACACTTCTGCAATCTTTGCAGGAACTGTTCCATGGGTGCCTTCATCTAGGCCGGGGGTGTCCCAGATTGCGTACGGTGTGTCCTCGACCTGTAACTCATACTTTGTGTGCCGGAACGTGCACCCTTGGACATCATTCGACGTGGCGGCGATTGATTGACCAGCGATCAAATTAATCAAAGAGCTCTTTCCTACGCCGCTCTCGCCGAAGACGACGATGTTTCTGCGAGGGGGGGGGGGGGGGCTAGTAGGCTCCTGTAGAGGGATGCGTGGGTTGTAGAAAGAAAAAGGGAGAAACACGAACGATCACTGAGGCACCCTTGCGTTGTGACATGCGCGGGGTAGGGAGACAATGAAATGAAGGCATCCTAACTGGAGCTTAGGCATGGCGAAGGAACGCCCTGCTTTTATAATGAGGACCTACACCTACACCTATGAATTGGTCCAATGAATGCTGACGTCGCTATGACGGCGTTCAGAAGAATTCCCTTTTCCGTTTCTACCTGCAACGTGGACGGTTGGTGTTATGAAACGATTCAGGTGCGTCGCGAGCCGCTTGATCGGTTCCAGACCAAGATGGTTTGACATTCTTTTAGGTTTGTACCCCCAAACGCCGTCTTGCTGGTGACCACTCGATAAAGGGATAATGACAAAAGGCTGTCGCCTTTCAATGTTGGTGGTGGTGACCAGTGTTTGGTATGCCATGCCTTGCGCATGTGGTGAAGACTGGGCCTGGTCAGTACCGTATCACGGACTCGACGCGCCATGCGCATGGTGCCTGAGAGGGACGGAGTTCTCCACAATGTGTTGACTTGTCTGAATGTGGGGTGGTTGATGCGCATGGACCGGGGGATTCCCTTCAGGGCCTTCACTCAGTAGACTGCATGTAACAGAACAGAGGACGTATTTACGAGCTCAGGATTTCAGTGGGAACCCACCACATGCTATCATACTGCACCAACATCCTATTGCACAATGACCATCGAAGAAAGAGGAAACGATCCGCATCGCTTGTATATCCATAACCATGGCTGTAAATCGAATATGAAGCGCCCCAGCACATACAACACTCGCCGTTGCGTGCCACCGCCATCGATATGGCTTCACACGTGAAACCGGAACCCGTCGTCCTCATCAAACGCGTCCTCGAATACGATCAGGCCCTCGAGGTCCTTCTTCACGTCCTCCAAACTATTGTTCCGGATGTGAATGGCAATGTGTGCATTCGACTCGAATGCCTCTTTGGTGATCGTTCCAGATCTTGGGCGTCCCGTATATGGTGAGACATCGGAGGAGGGTACCGGGTTCCTCAGGGCGGGGGCGGTACTAGGTCGCGGCGTAGTCGTTTTACCCTTGACTGGCGCAGTCGTCATGGTGGGCCGCACTGCAGGTTTTGTCGTAGGCCGCGAGAGGGACGTAGCGCGGCTAGGCTGAGCAGCGCTTGCGCGCACGAGAGGCGTTGAGCGTGCGACAGAAGGTGCTCGCGTTGTAACTCTCGAGGTGGGGGCGCGCAATATAGAATGAGACGTATGGGTACGGGTTACCGGCTGCGAAGATGATGTTCGTGCAGTGGTTGCTGGAGGGCGAGTGCTCGACGTTGGCTGCGGTCGTCGAATGGTGGGTGGTGCGCGTGAATTTGCTGTGGTAGTTGTGCGCGTTGTCGAAGTGGTTCGTTGTACTGCTGGACGCGAGATGGGTCTTCTGGTTACGACAGATTTTTGCTTTAGAGTAGTAGGTTGTGGTTTGGCTTCTGGTTCCGGCTTAGCCCGCGCAAAAGGACTGTCGTCTTCTGTGGTGGCCCAAAAAATATTAGATAAAGTTATAGCGTATCTCTGGAAACTCACCAATTTCTTGTTGCGGTAGAGTGGGCTGCGCAAAAAAATTGCTTTCGGACGGATCAGCGGTGAATGTTAAGTTGGTGCTCGGCGAATCGTCATCCACGCTGTACGAGCGTATGAGGGCCATCAGAGTCTTGCCGACCTCTCTGTAATTTGGCATTTCAAACGGAGGTTCGAATGGAACGTCTACTCCGTTGTGAACTTCCAAAGGGCGCTGAACTGAATTACGCACGCTTACCCTCGACCTTTGGTGGCATATACTCAATTTCATCATGACTTTGCTCTTGAATCGATTGGTTTGCGACGAGTGCATCAACTTCAATTTCAATGTCGCTCACGTCCCAATGTTTACCATTTGTGATGGGAGTTTCAAAGGCCTTGTTTGCGCTCCGAGGCAAGCGGTCGTGTTTACGCGCAGAGCTCGGACGAAGTGACCCGTCCAATAGGGCGGGTTTGGCGATCTTTACGCCATTTGCAGGTAGCAGGTTTGCAGTACGATTTGGAAAAGGTGTTTTATCGCCGAGGGGGCGAACTACTGGAGTGTCCTTGAGCTTAGAAGGAACCTGCTTGCCAGGGGGGTCTTTCAATACACGATCTGTTTCTGATGATAGAAGTCAAGTACGATATAGATGGTCTAATAGTGCACTTACGCAGTGTCCTGGACTGGAGGGGGGTATTCTGGAGCAGCTTCCTCCCCTTTCCCATGACGGTCATGGGGACGTTTCGCGTTGCGTTTTCTTGGAGGACATTGCGTGTCTTGGAGAGTGCACGACCAGGTGTTCTGGTCGAGATGCCTCTCTCGGTGTCGAGAAGCAGACCAGCGGGTCGTGCACTGAGCATCTTGCAGTTGCTTGATGTGTTCAACCGTGACCCGAATTTCGCCTTCAACACGAACCACGACGCGGTCACGTGAAAGTCACAAATCAACACAGCCACACACTCTATCTCAAAGCCTAGATCATCGATCATTATGGCATTATGGAAAGCACGACTGTCAGGCATGCTCACTTCTGTGGTCCGAAGTGTTTCTTCTGCGGTCGACGACGTACGTAGCGGTGTCCTTCCATAGATCACATCCGTCACAAAAAGAATTCTTGCAACTGAATCACTCGCAAATAAAAAGCACGATATTTGAATAGTTTAGCTCGACAGGTTACGATTACATTCATCAAAATATAATCTACAAGAATCCATCAGACAGACGCTCAACTCGTTGGCTCCCGCACACCCAACTGCAAGCAGCCAGGCGACGCGTAGAACCAAACGTCCTCGAGATCCCACCAAGGTGGAGACCATGTTCTCTGTCGAACGAGCGAGCGCAGATGTCATCGAACGGATTTGAAGGATGTGGCATGTGTAAACATGCGAGACTCGAGTTAGTTTCTATAAAATAGATCCTAGCTGAGTATGTTCTGAGGATTCCAAATGCCGAACCACGGGCTATATAGATTTTTGCGTTGGTCCGTGCGCTATTGCACGTGACCGCCGGTAGGTTCCCCTTGTCAACGGCCACGTCAGCAGCAAGGGAAAAAGTCCAACAGAACGTCCTTCCTTTTGATATTCCCTAAAGTAGAATCGGAGCCATATGGATCATCCTGACCTGTGAGAGCCTTGTTGTACTTTTACTCACATGAACGACGGCGGTCAACATGTGTAAAGACACCTGAATCAAGGCGTATAATGCATCGGTGTGCCGCTTTCCGCTCCATCATCACTGGTCATTTCCGCTACCTATCGATATCGAACATGGCGACCTCGATTGAGAAACAGAAATTCTTCTTGACGCACAAGAAGTACGCCGTCGTCGGTGCGTCGACGGACCCGTCGAAATGGGGCACAAAGGTGATTGGACAACGGATGGCATGGATTGGATTGTTGCCTTGACGAACGCGCCCCTCTCTTTCAGATCCTTCAATGGTATAGTGCAAGGGACAAGGATGTGACGCCCGTGCATCCGGTCTGTCAGATCATAGACGGACAATGGTTCATGTTCCTTGCTCACGTCGTGCTCAATAGACGCATGGTGAGCTAGAGGGGCGTAAGACGGTCAAGTCGATCGACGAACTGCCTTTGCCTGCTGAAACTGCGCTCAGCATCATCACGCCTCCCAAGGTTCGTCGCCATCGTTGCTAGGGTTATCAGTCATGGCCCTTCTCACCTTGCATCGTGTGAAGGTCACCATCAAGTTGCTCGAACAGGCCAAAGCCAAGGACATCCCTGCTATTTGGATTCAACCCGGAGCATCCGACCAGGATTGCGCGGCTTATATCAAGAACAACGGGATGGAAGACTATGTACTCTGGCAAGGGGAATGTTTATGGCGAGATGGTGATGGCGTGCTCCGCACTTTGGCTCATGAACGTGCATCAATGTAACGCTGAAGACATCCGTGTCCTTATTATCTGGTGGGTGTATACAACACCGTTCCAACCCAAATCAAGTGACGGTCCACTTGCTTTCATCATAAGGATTATCAATAGGAGGCATTTGTTTCGTCCAAATTATTCACGGCCCTTGTTAGTGCTGTCCATTTCCACAATCCATTCGTTGGGAATCGACTAGACTTGCGATCCTCGCAGCTGCGTAAGACGGACGATTTACTACAGCACCCACGTTCAGATCCTCGGCGTTTGGCTAATATCTCTTGAGTTCTCTGGTGACATTTCGGGCTATCCTAGTACCTATAGATGTCCCTTCACAGAATCTTCTGCTTCCATCTTGCCTTCTGCCCAATGCTTGATCAGCACGCCAGCGATTGCAGTAGCAGGGGGCATCTTAAAGAGCGGTTCTGCCTTGGCAACAGTATCAGTTCCCGAATTGGCGTTGGATTTGTCTCCAGTCTTATCGCTCGTTGTGTTTGACCCTGCGTTAAGGGCGGCCAGAACTTCTTCACGAGTATACCACCGGGCGTCTAAGAATAGGACAACGACAACGTATCAGCGATGAAACTCTTGTGCTATGCTGGAAGTGGTTCACCTGCTAGTTCGTTGTCTAGATCCGTGCGAATCGGTTTGGAGGAGTCTGCCGTAGCATAGAAGCCTAACATGAGATTGGCAGGGAATGGCTGTCGAAAGAAGCGTTGGCACAGAAACGACGCGTATCAAACGCTTCACGGCTCACCCACGGTTGCCCCGAGTGGTATTGGACATTCCAAACTTTCACACCAGCTTCTTCCCACATCTCACGTCGAACCGCGTCCTCATACGTTTCCCCAGGCTCGACGAAGCCCGCCAAGGCGGAGTAGAACTTCGGTGGAAACCGTTTCTGTAGGAGTGTTCAACGCGGCGGTCGGGTCAGGATGGGAACACCAAACATACGTTTCTGCCTAGGATGACCTTATCTCTCGCCTCGTTCATGACCAACATGATCACAACTGGGTCAGTTCTCGGATGGGCGAAGTTTTGCAATCCGCGCCTTTCCAGCTCAGTCAGAGTTTGTTTCCATAAATTGGGCTCTGACCAACCCTGATGGACAAGGCTTCTTGCCCGTGTTGTCGGCCCATGGCAATAGTGTGGTGCATGAAAGCTTCCAACCTGCCCAGAGTGAGTAGGATGGAGAACCACAAGCAGGGCAGAACTACATCGCGGAAGGTGAGCTGATAATGATCAGCAGGAAGCGATAACGATTAGCATGCCTTGTTCCTGTCATTCCAATCCACCATACTCCGGGCACTAGCAAAAACAGCAGCAAAAAACATATCCAAGGATCCCATCGCCGTTCTAGGCTCGGTGAAAGCCAACTTGACGTCCGACTTTGCAAGTTCTGAGTTCTGAACCACCTCGTCCACCTCGTCTTCTTCGAGATCAGCAACATCGACAGAGAAGTATGGGGTACCGTCGATATTGGCAACAGCAACCTCCGGCTCCTTGAAGTCTGATGAAGGAAGTGCAGAAGCAGTGGCTGGATCACGTTCTTCGAGACCGAGGAATACGACGCGTGGACCATGGAGCCGGGCGGCTTCGAGAACGGGGGTTTCCTCCGTGTTTAACTCTCCGGGATCCTTGCCCTGTCCAAAGTACGGATCGGGGCCAAGCAATGGTTTGACATCATTGGTTCTCAACAGTGCCAACGTGCGTTTCTCGGTGTTGGGATGCGTAGCGACCAATGGCATACCGCCTTTGAATAAGATCCACCGCGTCGCTGGAGAGGCGATGACTGCATTCAAGAATCCTGGTGAGGTCCGTAACCACGAAAGCCGGTTTAGCGGGGATCCACCCATGAAATTGACGAAACTTCATGTCGTCAACGGCGCACCAACATGTCGTTGAGATCCACCTGAAACTCACTTTTCGGCCATCCTGTTCGAGATTCTGTGGAAAAGACCAGAATGCGAGGAGATTAGAGTATGGGGTTGATACGAGATAGAAAGCGACGTACCTGCTTAGCCACGTCATGACTCATGCGGCCCCACGGAGATTACACCTGGGTAATCAAAACACATGCTACACTCCGTACTCACGCAGCTTGTCAGCGGGTTAGTTATATTTGGCCGTGTGGAACCACGGTCGTCCGCGAGGCTAAAAAATCGGAGAATGGCGACGCACATCATGCAGTGCAGGCTTGCTGTGGCTGAGTGCTGATGTGGCAACTTGGAGAATGAAAACCGAGTCACCTTTCGAGCGCCCTTGTTCTACCCCGCAGTCGTTACCAAACAGCGGATCTACACACTGAGCTTTTCTGCCGGCAGTTCCTCACTCCCATTGGACAGGATCTTCCCGAACTAATCCGTCGCCGGATCATCTCCAGAATTCTGAATGTCGCATTCACGGAGAGACCTGTCAAAGTGCTGTCTTGTGCGAAAAAAAAAAATGCAAATTTACGTGGTGAAGTTGCCAGTCCAAGTTCTTGTTGCTTCCTTATCCGAGACATGGGCAGATTAGCCTTAGATCCCCCTAAACGTGAACATTGCCCTTCCCATAACAAGGGAACAAGGGCTGCATGGGGCACAATGGTTCTCTTCCTCATTTCTTTGGATATTTCGGGGCCAGCGGATCTTCGACATATCATGTCTACAAATGGTTCGCGTTCAAGTACCATACGACGCCGCATGGCCTCGGCCTGGCGGTGTAAGGCATTGTGAATGCTGCGTTCGACGGAGCTACGCAAGTTCATCCGTTGCGACACTCGTGGTTTCATCCGTTCGCCCACGCGCACTTATTCAGGGGGCGGTGCGCGGGGATATCGATGTGACTCAGGCGAGTCTTTCATGAAAAACTCCACATTATGAGACATCGATACGGGCGCGTTTCAAAAATGGTTCACAATGGGGCCATTGTCTTGGGCCTTATGTCGCTTGCAATCTGGAATTTAAACGCGTCACTTCGAAGGCACGTATGAACGTTACGTTCCCCGACCTCCCTTGAAACTGCCTGTTATGGCAATTCGTTTGTTCGCTACCCATTTCTGGATCCCATCGCGAAGGTTGCAGGGGCTCCCTGTCGCAGGGGACCCCAAGTTCCAGCGCAGAAGGCGGATGCTTATTCTGACCGGTTTTTCCTCCGCATCTTTCAACTTTCCTTAAGAGGAACGCAAACAATGGTAGCTTGGGCCTCTCGAAGACTGATGAATTGTCCTTGCACTCTCCCGGGATGGGGTTTTAAATGTAGGGTGAATAAGATTAGGACGTCGTTCAAACCTTGTATAAAGAGACGTCCCTCGGTCCCTGCCCTATCCCACTTCATGAACCTTGAGCTGCCGTACGCCCATTTTTGTTTACCTCGGTTCTGGTCACCCTCGGGATTTCTGATCATGAGTATGTTCCCTTACCCTCTAGTATGCGATGACGTCCGACATACCCCGCACCAAACCAGACGGGAATAGAGGACACCGCCACGAGTCCGTCATCACACCCACTCAAGCTATTGCAGAGGCATGGCAACGTGAATCGCCCCAGAACCAGGAAGTCTGGCGGCAAGCAGAAGCAAAACGGAGAGAACAGTATTTAGCACCAAGACAGCCGCGACCACGACATGGTTCACATGGTTCTGGTAGCAAAATGTAGCTCTAGTCTATTGCATGTAGCGACCTCGAGGTGAGTCATAGTTGCCTCGCTCTCCCGCTTTACTGATCGTCTGCTACCAGTTTCGTGTTCATTCATGTAAATATTGACAATTGGTTTAAGCGATACCACGAACCACAACATTTTCTGTACAACATGACTGCTTGGGCATGTACAAGGACTGACTACCTTGACTGGTTTACTTCAGAACGTTACAATATTTATGTTCATACAACGCAAAAAATAGATAGGATCATTGTCCTGATGCTGCAGATGCACGAGCTATAGCTGAACTGAGCGTATCGTTAGTCTCGTCTAAGTCATGTTGCTCCTCGTCATCATCGTCCTCCTCGTCCTCCTCCTCCAAGGCGGCTTCGGCTTCGGCTTGTGCCTGCGCAGCTGACGCGGCATTGGCAATTGCCTGTTCAAGCAGTCTTGTCTGTTCTTCCGACAAACCATAGAGAGACAACTGAAGTGCGGAAATCCCAGCCTCAGGACGCGCCTCGTCATCCATGGTTCGGTTAGAATCAAGCGACGTGGGTTGTCTGTCATTCCCGTGTGAGAAGGACCCTTCAGGGTGCATAGCGTCACCGAGATCACCGGCAGCGCCGATACCCTGAATCTGGGGTTGAGGAGCTAGGTTTTGCATCTGAGCACGAGCAATGACGCTCGCCAATGTCGCTTGTCCGCCAGTAGGGTCGAGATGCAACGGAGGTGCTGCGTGGTCTGTACCAAGTGCGGCCGACACGTGTCCCTGCAACGTTGCATGGAGGCTGAGCACAGCGGCCTGCATCTGCCTGACGATATCCCCGTGTACTTCCCCTTCCTCCATTTGTCCGTCAGCTCCGTGACCATAGTACGTCGCGGCGGTTGCATTGCCCGCAACAATATCCGCCCACATTCGCGTACGCCGACCCTCCCGCACCCCATCTTCGTCTTCTTTATCCAACACCACCTCCCTAATCGCAGCATTAACGCAAAGTTCCCCCTTCCCGCCACGTGCTGCGCTGCTATTTTTGTGTCGCTTGATCGCATCACGGCGGGAAAACATCTTGTCACAGCCAGCACACTGCCAGGCTTTCTTTTCGTGGAGCTTTGTGTGCCGCTTGAGGTCATGGTTACGCGCAAATGATGCGGGACAAACTGCGCAACGGAATGGACGGTGTACGGCATGAATACGCTGGTGTGCGCGTAGGCTGTAAAGCCTTGCGAATATCTTGCGGCAACCGGGCACGAGACAAGGGTAGACGGCTGTGCCAATATCATGAAACGGAACGGACGGATTAGAATGGGTGCCTTGTGGTGTCCAGGGGTGGGAAGGTTGGGGCGAAGACCCTGGAGCCTGCGGGATGGCGTGGTTTGGAGTTGCTGCAGGGCCAATCTGAATTCCGCTGAGGACACCGAGGACTTGAATCAAGCCGCCAATTTCTTGGAGAGCATTCATCTCCGGACCACCTCCGGCGGATGATGTCATAGAAAAAAGGAATAATTGATGGAGGTGCAGTTGGACGGAAGATATGACGGACGGATCAAGGGAACCATCGGTCGGCGAGTTGGCGCTGAGAACGTCAGAGGCAATTTTGACAGCTTCGGTTACCTGCCGCTGGAGGTCGGGATATACGACATTTGGTCGTTTGAATGCGCGAGCGTCGTTCTGCCGTTCTTGTTCTTCGCTCTCGTCACGCTTACGCTTCCCCTTGTCAAGTTGGATTGCAGGGGCGTTTGAATGGCGCATGGTCGCAAAGAGCGTGTCGGAGCGGGCTAACGACACTAGGATGGGCGACAAAGATTTGGCAAGTTCTTTTGAGATAGATCCTGCCTGAACAACCTGGTTCAGGACTTCCAGTACATTGTCGTTGTCGGTTCCCGGAACGACAGCGGATGTGAGGGTGGAGTAGGCGAGCTTGTCGGTCGCCGTGATTGCAAGAATAGCCTTCATAGTGTGCATTGCTTCCTCCTGCTTCTTCGACATGGTAGCCCTAGAAGCAGAGACACCGTGCTCGGCTGGGGGAGCCGCGGCGTGAGATGCAGGCGGGCGAGTGCTTGGGATGACTTGGGCAGCCTGTGCCTTGCTAATGTCTGCCCAAAGTTGCTCTTTGAGGCGACGCGCTATCTCCTCTGCCTCTTCTTCATCCTCTTCTTCTTCGTCGTCATCATCTTCATACTGCTCACCCCCGGCAATCGTGCTGTCCTGTGGTGCAGCTCCCACAGTTCCAGTGTCAATGGCACGGGAATTCACGTCGTTCCCGGTGGTCTGTTCTGCAACACTTTCTGTCATCAGCCTCGGAAACTGTCAGCGAACAGATTTCATGAATTCTGTTCGTCGGTCGTCCGATCAGGAGCAACCTTACCGCAGTAGGGAAATATCCGTGTCAGAAATGAACCCAGGACAACCTCCGAAACAGGAAACAACAAGGGGTCACGTGCTACGAGTTGTAACACTGCTTACGTAACATGGAAGCGACTTTCAATTTCCGCGAATATGTGATAACGAGCATGTTGCTCGTCGCGGTACGGACCTGGGCTTTCACGGGTTGACCAGCACACCATTTCTCCCTTCATAAAGTCTTAAGAACAACATGGCAGGTAATACCATCAAGGACTTGGCGGCTGGTACTGTAGGTGGAGTCGCTCAGGTGAGTGATACATGTCCCGCAAGTGACTCGGATGCTGAACTCTTCGGTTGAGGCAGGTGCTCGTCGGACAACCTTTCGACATCGTGAAAGTGGTCAGTTCATGAATTCCACAGAACACATATACTTTATATATATGTTTGCATCCATGTAGCGCATGCAAACGTCACCCAAAGGGACCTACACTGGTATGCTGCAGTGTGCTGGTGGAATCCTGAAGAACGAGGGACCGTTGGCGTTCTACAAGGTCTGGTCGACCTTGAATGAACCAAAGAGGCACCTGACAACATTTTAGGGCACGCTCACACCTTTACTAGGTATCGGACTCTGCGTATCGATACAGTTCGGTGCATTAGAATACACGAAGAGAGTTTTCGCAGCATCTAACCTAGCTAACGGGAAAGGGGGTGAGGGAGGCAAAACACTCGATGCAGGACAATTGTTTGTGTCAGGTGTTGCTGCTGGCCTTGCGAATGGCTTCGTCTCCGGTCCAGTTGAGCACATCAGGATCCGTGAGTATTTTGGATGATCAGGCCAATCGAGCATCTCACCCGGTATTGCAGGACTACAAACTCAATCAAATACAAACCCGATGTATAATGGTCCCTTTGATGCCATCAAGAAGATATATTCGCAGCATGGCATTCCCGGCATATTCAAAGGCCAATGCGTAACCTTCCTTCGTGAAGCTACCGGTTATGGCATCTATTTCATGGTGTATGAAAAACTAGTTCAACGTGAAATGACGCAAAAAGGCATCCGCCGGGATCAAATAAGTCCCCTCAACGCTGTCCTCTATGGTGCGACTGCGGGATATGCGGCAAGTCCCTCTTCAATTGATCATGCACTTTCACTCATGTTTTCTTTGTAGCTGTGGGCAGTAATATATCCCATAGACATGATTAAGTCTAGAATGCAAACAGATGGATTCACGCCATCCACTGGTCAGAAGTATGCCTCTGCTCGGGATTGTGTGCGGAAAGTTTGGCGGACGGAAGGCATCGCTGCCTTCACGCGCGGGCTGGGTCCCACTCTTATCCGGTTAGTGAAGCCCCCACGCCATAGCATCAACCGACTGACATCGGGGCTGAAGTTCTCCATTTGCAAATGGGGCTACCTTCCTTGGCTTTGAACTGGCGAGCCGAGTTCTTTACTCGTGATCAATCGCCGGGATACCTCCGGTCTCCTGTTAGATTCACCGTTTAATGCTGGGAATTCAAGGTGATACATAGCTGGGATACTCGTTTCAATACCACTATCGACCCATCCTTAGAAGAGCACTTTTGTTGTACGCAACATCACAATCGCTGGGTTTTTCGGCGTTGCTGCCGGACCGATGCCATAAACCAGCAGCAGACGCTGGAGGGACTTGACTGAAAATAGAAGGTCCCAATGGACCGTGGTTGCGCAAAGCATGACCGTTCCTACGTCCACGGATCTGGTTCCAAGTCAAACAACCATGCGCGATGCATCGGAAAGTCGCCTTAAACTAATGCACAATATGGTATAAATCGTCATGCAGCGTTTGATGGCGGTGTTACATATATGGTATTTACAACAAAACCATCAAAGGAACCACGCATACGCACAACCATTGTTGTGAGAACGTGCTTGACTCAAAGATGTCCTTGCTCCAGGACCACAATAGACGCCGTGTCTAGTTCACCTTCCGGCTCCGCGAATATACCCTCAATGGAACCACCGGCCAACTTGAACCCCCCGCCACCTCGATTGACGCCACTTGTCGCTGCATCCGTTCTGATGTGGTCTTCGCCCGCAAATGTTAATAATCGACGTGTGGACAAATTATTAACATACCTTCGTCTCCAAGTACAGGGACTCGGCTGCTTCGCAAAAGGTCCTCGCATTGCGGTTGTTTGCAAACTGTTTGAACGGGTTCCAAGTCCCCGTGCAGTTTCCAAGATGGCCTTGCTCTTGCTGTAATCTGCCATCGACGGATCAAAAAACTGCGAACGTGAAGGAAAGTGATATACGGACTCGTCGAATCTACTCCTCACAGTATGCAGAAAGTCGTGGTTCTCCGCGTCCATTGAACGTATCTTGACCATTTCGGAAATAGTCATATCGAGAAGAAGCTTCCCTTGTGCGAGGGCCGATGGCTTGCGTGAGGACGTTGGGAAGACTGTGGCCAGAGAGTTCTGATGATATGCCATGGTACGTTCGTGAGGGAGATAGATGTTGGGGGAGGGCTATTGATTGCAGCGCTTTAGTATGTGGACGATTGCACGCGCACCCTTGTGTGCCCCCATATGGTTGTCCTTCAAATTCTGTATGGGCATCCTTTGAGTCGTTGTTGTTCCGAGTCGATCTTACGGAACAGTGCCCAATGTTCCGTGTGCTTAAAACCCTGCAGGTAAAAGAAAGGCTGTGAGTGACCTTCCTACACGCGCAATGGACTGGGGAAAAGTACTTTTCTTCAAAGCAAAATTTGTTTATGAGCTTGGGTACATCAAGGAAACCAGAGAATCTCTCAGACATACCCCACTTTGAGCGCAACTGCTTTTCGGTTTCACCATCTGCTCTATTGCCCGCGCGAAGACGTTGCGGGGAGATCCCTGCCAAATGCCAGTGGTAGAACAACAAGGCAGCAACCATCGTCGATGGACCAGACAATTTGCCATTCAATCGGCAGCCGTGATGAGAGTCGTGTGGGTCCCTGTTTATCCAAGGCTGGCATATTCCCTCGGTAGTGGAATAGCTTCACCGCTTTTCTTCCTGGTTGTTCTTGTTGTACCTTAAGACTTTTTTGGTGCTTTCCGAGTCAAAATCCGACACAACACCCCGCCCGACAAGAGCAAGATTGTGATGCGTTGCGAATAACAAAAGGATCCCTCCTCGCTTGTGGGGGCTGGCAACGATTCGGGAAATAGCTCCTGGTATGTGTCCCATGTCCCATCTGCGCCCTAGAAGCCTGAGGGTCCTGTCCTTGGAAGTCACAAGCTGCAACAGTTTCAAGGCCATGGGACCTCAATCCTTCTTCATCAAAATTGCGGTAAGTCACTGAACGAGTGTTACTCGTGACTTTCTAACATCTGAAACGTATCATTTCGCTATTCGATCTGACAGCGTTTATCCGACACGGCCCAGGTGCTGGCAGCTATGCACACAAATAAAATCCAAATCTTATGTCCTCTATGGCGCGGCTGCTGGATATGCGGCAAGTCCCTCTTCAATGGATCATACACTTTTCACTCACATTTTCTTTGTAGCCGTGGGCAGCAATATATAAGTCTAGAATGCAAACAGATGGAATGACTGGTCAGAAGTATGCCTCTGCTCGTGAATCGTGATTGCGGACGGAAAGTTTGGCGGACGGAAGGTATCACTGCCTTCGCGGGCGGGCTGGGTCCCACCCTTATCCGGTCAGACACCCCCCATACCATCAACCGACTGACATCAGCAACGCAGTTCTCCGTTTGCAAATGGGGCTACCTTCCTTGGCTTTGAGCTCGCGAGCCGAGTTATTTACTCGTAATTAATGGCCAGGATACCTCCGGTCCCTTTCTAGATCCATCGTTTAATGCTGGGATCCTGTCCATACCCACTATAACCTTGAAACCCATCCTTTGAATTGTACGCAACAACTCAGACGGCTGATTTCTTCGCCGTTGTCATCGACTAGTAGCCAACGCCGCCCAACGCTGGGATGGTTTGACTGGAAGTAGAAAACCATTATGTATTGCGCTGATAGAATCTACTTGGTAGCAAAGTACGCATGCTCCTAGGCACCTACAGGCTGCAGCTACGTCACATCTGGCCTCTGAGCTGTGCGAGCGGATCATTGTCTTTTGTATTCTGAGTTACGGATACTAGATGATCGCGAGGCGGTGCCTATGCACCAGTAAGTAATACAACAACTTGAACCACCAGATGTGGAGAAAGCGACCCGAGGAAACGATCCACCAATCACGTTCAAGGGTCCTGGAATCCATATCGAATCCGTGGTGCCCGCAAACTTGCTATTCACTACCTCTTGTTATTCCGTTTATACATAGCTCCAACATTTCTCTTGTTTATAGGGATATGACCCCAGTCACCTACTCATCTCTGGAGATCTTGCTGGCAGTGAGGATGGGTATGCCAAGCAGCAGCAACACGCGTCTTCACGTCAGGAATGGTTACACTACATAGAATTCACTTCAGAGATACTTACTTTCATCCGCCGTCAGCGAATAGTGTATATTTGAAGCCCAGCGACTGGCCGCCCGCCGGAGGGCCGTTTGCGTGTAGGCACATTCGTGCGTCTCAGATCGCTGGCGCCCTTCACGAAAGCTGCAGCCAGCCAGAGCGCGAACAATGTCACTTATTGGTTCTTTTGTTTTGGCTTACCTGGTGTTGCAGCGCGGTCAAGTAGAACGATGTTGAATTGCTTCGACCACTATGATGTGAAGACTGTCTCACCACATATTATTCTACCAGTTTCTCCCATGATCTACCATTTAAAACCAACACGCCACCGAGCCACCGAGCCATAGTACAGAAACATGCGGAGATGAATGCGACGCAAACTTCATGGGGAAGTGGGTATAGCTGGGATACCACGCGTGATGTACCCAATTCGTCGCAGCCAATGAAAGGTACCACGAGTCACGCGTTGATACAGATTTTCCCCTTTGCTGATGATACGAGAGCGCAACTTCCGGCTGTTAAGGCCAGCTCTGATGGCACCAAATCGCTCGACAACTTCATCCATAGTAGGACGTTTTGAAGGGTCCCTTTGAACCATGTCAGTTATCAAAGGTCGCATGAAGTCAAAGCCGAGCTTCGACTGGGGTTCGTATTTGTTGAGCCACATGTATACGACATACAGTTTAAGACATACCTCAACAAAATCCTTCTTGATGGTATTGCCGATGTAGAAGACATCGGTTGGAAAAGGATTGCAAGGCGCATTCGAGTTTTGAAACTCCGGAACTTCCTTGTCAGCCCCCCAGATTGGGGCTTCCAAGGGCTGAGCAATGGAAGGATCGTAGCGACGTGACAGACCGAAATCGATCAAGAAATATCTCGGAGGTCGTTCGGTACGAGTCTTGTATCGTACATATCCAGAGAAGTCTCGCTTCATCAAAGTACTGGAAGGGTGGAATGCATCAAGGTATAGTTTCTCTGGATCCATCATGAAGTTTCTGGATGAAGAATCACTGCAGGGAACTAAATCGATAGTTAAACATTGAGGTGGTGGTGACGGTACTTACCGGTGGGCAACATGATGTTTGTGCATAAAATGAAGGCCCTGGGAAAAGTCAACAACTGAGCAAGAGAACAGCGCGAAGCCTACCTCGAACAATTGCCGAAAACACTCTACTGCCTCGCCAATTGTATCAAAAGGAGGCCGTGTGTATGCTAGAAGCAGTGGCATCACAATGATCACCTTATCCTGCTCATCAGGAACGGGGAGGACGTCATAAATTGGAACGCAGTGGTTAGCACTCGTAGCGAGCGATTGAGAGGAGAGGTATTGCGCAATATCGATCTCGTGAGGGTGGTAGGTCTTGTCGACTAACTTGAGCGCAACATATTTGCCATCCGAAACACGCGTACCATCGAGGATCCTGGTAGCGTACTTGAGTTTCCATGTGATCAGCGACGCGAAAATGCGCCTGGCATGCTTAGTACCCACCGGAGCTGCACGACCGTCTTCACATAAAAACCAACTCTTCTTCGTTCCTCGCCAAGAAGGCGTCCAATCCGGGGCATAACGAGGTCGAAGTAAGTATCCGCTATCCTTGAACCATTGATAATGTTGGGACCACCATAGCTCGGATTCAGAGAGCTCGCCATCTTCTTTTGTGGGCATGTCACCGAAAACAGCTCGTTCAAGTTGAGCAAGAAAGGCCTGGTCTGGGTTGGCCGCAGTTTCCTCGGCTACTTGTTCATTTGAACGTGCAGGCATCGCTGGTGATGACAGGTGTGTTCCAAAGTGTAAGTATGTCACGTGGCAACGTCTGTGGCTATAATTTTATAAACATACACAAATATGGATCCACATGGGACCCCAAGGACCCATACATTCGCGGAGTCGTATTTGAGTGGTAAAGAGATATGGGCTACTTGGTTCAAAGGTTGGAGGGGTGCTGGAGGACACTTTTTCCTCACGGTCCCCCATTAAAGAAACAACGTCTGACTTATCCAAGGTAATGATGTATCTCCTTGACCATGCAATCCGACAAACCTCAGATGGTGCTTCTCATCCCTGGCTTCCCAGCAGACCTTCAAGGATTGTCTGTCAATGAGGACTATGATCCTGTAGCTCGACTCAGCAGAAACGTTGCCAAGGATCCCTTGCGTGTCGGTGGAGTGTATCTCCAAGCCACGATAACAGAGATGTTCCAGATTCAACGCCTTTGCGAGAGCCTGGAAGAGGACTATCGCGAACTTCTTCGAGAGACGAAGGATCAATATGACGAGTAGGTGTATGTGTGAAGATTATTCCGTGTAGTAATGTTTGCTACCACAGGCTACACCGACAACAAAAGGAGCTTAAACTCCTTGAGAAGCGTCGATCAATATTCAAACCGTTCCGATTTATGGAAATCAAGCGCGCAATACGAACTTTTGCTGACGATGCTGAAGGGCTCTGGACTTCGGCAAGGGTAACCTCGTTTAATAAGTCTCTGGGATGAACGGAGCTCACCATGGAGGCAGACAACCTCCGGGAGGTTAAAGAGGGATATACTATCGATCTCCTCTTCGGACCTCGCTCCAGTTGAAAGTACGAGTCTTTTATGGCGATCCGTGGGTTTCCTCAACAAGCGCACGTAGATGAGTCTGTCACAGGGAACCAACGGGCAGTGGGTATAGCGATACCACTGCCACCTCCGGAGGAGATGAATGGCACTAGCGTTCAAGAAGCTCTCGCCGCTGTCCATAAGGTGACATCCGCTCTAGCATCCTCCGGATATTGTCCCGCAGATACAACCTCAAGCAGGTTAGATGGACAGAGCTCGAGTAAGTCGTGACGTTTCTTTCACCCATCTACTGATCACCGGACCTTTGCCCCGCGTTAAACTTTAGCTGCAAGCTGTGTATCCCCCTCCGAGACATCATCGTATACCAGAAGTAGCGTCTCTACTTCGCCACGGCCCAGTAGCCCCAGCTCAGCCTCCAGCTTCAGTTTCCAAAACTTCAGCCTCAGTTGTAACATCATCAACAATGTAGATTCCAATGTTCCTGGGCTTACCGTTAGCAACAATGGACACGGAACTAGTGGATCGAGTAGGTGCGATCCATCGGCAAGAGAACTTAGCTGACCCTCCTGGTGTAGCCATTTCCGACAGTCGATTACCTGAAAACAGCGCACCATCCTAGTTCCTCGCTTTCTCCCCAGTGCATTTTCTCTTGTAGTTCTACTTTACATTACAGCAATGCTATCACTTCTAAATTTGAGGTTACTGCAGCTTGAGGTGAAGGGCGGTGGTGCGGGAGTGTTCTCACGACGCCGACTCGATACAGAATCGATTCCCTTGTCCAGCCCTTCTCACACTGCCCTAAAATCCCCATCACCGTTCTATTTTCACCACCGACTTCGGAAGGCTTCAGTGCTAGTTCATGCTCGACGTCCTTGTGACTCGGCGAGCCCATTTGCCTTCCTCGATTCAGGACCTTCCCTTGCCGCGGGTCGTCCCCACTCCACCTCAGACTTCAGGTTCTGTCCTGACCTCCTCCCCCATTTTATTTCGACAGACATAGACGGTCGGGAATACCTCTCTCCTGTTGTCGTGCGATACGAACTATGGGGGAGTGGGTATGCCATGAGCTGGGACTCATCTTCTCACTTTGTACGACCCCAAGTGAGTCCTCTTTTTTTTTTTTTTTCCAAACACAGCTCGACATAGAATCATGCTGACGCTCTCGACGAAGGCGCAACTACTTCCTGACACGCTTCAACCCTCCTTGGCTTGGTCCATATCATCTGGATTGACGTTTGGTCCGTCAAACGGTGTCTGGATGGACACGAAAATCGTGGGGCGCTCCTCGCAACGTCGTGATATCTCTCAAAGTGAGTCCAACGACTCAACGCCAGTGTGGATTTGAATATGAGTGGGCGACGTTCGGCCGGAGATCCTTCCTGGAGGGAAACACCGTCTTCCTGGGGCCGAGTGACGTGTCGTGGCGGAGGGCACATGTACAGAACATGCGACGTGGTGTTCATGCGACCCCCCCTCCATCGCAATTACCAGACGGAGAACAAGAGGTTTGGAAGACACTCGAGGTGTGTGCCATACCCCCTCTGCGTCGTGTCTTTCCACTCATCAGCTTCGCAGCATTCAATTTATAACGCAGCTCAAATCCGTGATGCGCCAATAATTACATCTCTGTCTGCGACGTCCGTCCTCTCTGGTGTTGTCTTCTGGAGAACGAGGGATGTGCGGTGTCCATGATTGTACCGCCTGCATGAACTTCTAGGTCGTACTTGCTGAGATGTGCGTCTCTGCATAGCACTCTTGTGTTATATATCCAGAGAATTCAACTTTAGTTGACGCTACTCGCCGCGTAGACGTTTCCGACTGTCATTCGAGCGCCGTCGCAGATCCTCGTTTTCTTTCCGTTCCATTCTCTCTTGTGGTTCTACTGTGCATCATCGCAATATGCCATCACTTCCCGAACTGAGCAAGTTGCCAGAGCTGCGGTGAAGGGCAACTCGCGCGGCTGTATTGCTCATACGCGCGGAAGTATTCTCACGACGGCGACTCTCGAGCATCGACCCTTTTCCAGCCCGTTTCAATTTCTGGGCCTGGTTATGTTCTTGTTTCTCTCGTCCTTCGCAGCGACGTCAGCGAGACGAACGTTGACTTTATCACACACTGACGACTTTCTCTTCCCTTGGATAGATGCGTCCCTCTTTGCCCCAGTTCGAGGAAAGGAAACATTGGTGTCTGGAGGTCCACCAATGCCGTGTCCCTCAGGCTTGCGAACACTCGTAGGGCTATGTCTCTCCAATGGACACCGGTCGAAGCTGCAGGCCATCAGTGCGCTGTCAGGTCCCCAAAGTGGACTTGCATTTCTCTCCACATTTCGGACGGCGGAGCTATATCGGTAGAGGCCACACGTATCGCAGCGGTGATAGGTTTACGGAGAAGTAGCTGTGGTCGATTTCCGCCTTGAGTGGCAAAGGACGTACTTGGTTGCGTTCACCTTGTCAAAAACGGAACTATTTTGAGGCTGCACCAGCGCTGTGTAGAGCGATCGAGAGAGCTACAACGCTTGTCCAGCTTGAATATTGAAGGTTGCCATCTCGCCCGTGATAAACGCATGTCGGACCGTGATTCATTGCAAATTGGAGTTGGCCGTTCTGTGTGGATCGAACGTCCGACTCGGAAGTCAGCTTCGGGCCGATTCCGAGACCCGATACTTCTCCCCGCTCACGTCGTCGATCGAGGGGTCATCTGAGTCACCTCATCGGATATCAAATTTCAAATTCCAGAACATTGTCCCCCCAAATCCAAGTTTTCGACTCACCGCACATGTGGAAGACCATCAGGAAGCTTACGCCGAGTCCGCCTCTGCTGTACATTTCACGCTTTGTGCGTCTGCGCGACGCGTGGCTCGAGCTCAGCGCTCTGGTTCACTTCTCTACCCTAGATATTATAGTCAAACAATATGGTACACATCGTCATGCTGCGTTTGGTGGTGGCGTTACATACATGGTATTGACAGCTGGAGAGTCACGTCAATGACAACACCATCAGAGGAGTCACGAATACGCACAACCATTGTCGTCAGAACGTGCTTGACTCGAATGTCCTCGCTCCAGGATCACTGGTTCACCTTCTGGCGCCGCGATCAACGGCAAATCAACATGTATACCCTCAATGGAACCACCCGCCAACCCTGTGGTTAACTCGGAGTGTGGTACAGCTCTCGCCACCTCGATTAGCAATCGCTCCATCCGTACTGATATCGTCTTCGCCAATAATCGACGTGTGGACAAACTGTCAACATACCTTCGTCTCCGAGCACAGGGACCTGCCTGCGTCGCAAAAGGTCCTCGCATTGCAGTTGTTTGCAAAACTGTTTGAACGGGTTCCAAGTCCCCGCGCAGTTTCCAAGACGGCCCTGCGCTTGCTGTAAACTGCCCTCGACGGATCAAAACACTGCGAACGTGAACAAAAGTGATATACGGACGCTTCGCATCTATCTCTACACAGCATGCAGAAGAAAGTCATGGTCCATGGAACGTATTTCGGAAATAGTCATATCGAGAAGGAGCTTCCCTTGTGCGAGGGCCGATGGCTTGCGCGAGGACGTTGGGAAGACTGTGACTGAGTCCGCCAGTGGGAGTCGGACTGTGACCGGAGAGTTCTGATGATCTGCCATGGTACGTTCCGAGTCGTGAGCGAGATAGATGTTGGGAGAGGGGGCTATTGATTACAGCACTTTAATATTCCACGTGCCCCCTTGTGACGGTCGTCCTTCAAATGCTGTCTGGGCATCTCCCTGAGTCATTGTTGTTCGATCTGACGGAACAGTGTCCGATGTTCCGTGTGCTGGATACCCTGCAGGTGAAACAAAGGCTGTGGGTCACGCGCAATGGACTGGGGAAAAGTCCTTTTCTTCAAAGCAAAATTTATTTGAGCTTGGATACATCAAGGACACCACGGAGAGTCTCTCAGACATACCTCACTTTGAGCGCCACTGCTTTTCGGTTTCACCCGCTGCTCTATTGCCCGCGCGAAGACGTTGCGGGGAGATCCCTGAATGGGGATGGGTCAGACAATTTCCGAGTGTGCCATTCAATCGGCGGCTGTGATAGTCGTGTGGGTCCCTGTTTATCCACGTTCCCTGGTTGATAGCTTCACCGCTTTTCTTCTTGGTTGTACCTCGAGACTTTGTTTGGTGCATTTCGACTCAGACGCAACATCCTGTACGTCAAGACAAGAACGTGATACACTGCGAAGAACAAAGGATCCCTCCTCGCTTGTGGGAGCAACGATTCGGGTCACAGCGCCTGGTATGCGTCCTACGTCCCATGTGCGCCCTAGAAGGGGTCCTGTCAAGCTGCAACAATTGGCCACGGGACCTCTGACCAACCCAGGTGTTCAAAATTGCAGTGAGTCACTGCATGGGTCCACGCGTGACGTTGCTCACATCTCAACCGCATCGTGTCGGCGATTCGTTCTGACAGCGTTGTTCATACCCTCCGACGCGGTGCTGGCAGCTGCTATGCACACAAATAAAATTCCAACGCTGACTGCCACGTCGAATCATGGATCCGGCCCCGTTGGATCAGAGTCACTGGACTCAACTTGGGTACCACGGGCCCCGGGTATGTACTCCTTGCTATATTTCAAGGCGGGGGAGGCTCGTGATGACATACGTCCCCAGCCAACACCCCATCGACTCGGAGGTCACAATGCTGACTCGTCAACCGCCATGATATGACAGTGGTTCACATGTAAGCGTGGACCTTGGGATTTCAGGCGAACCTGGTGGGGTGGTTCACGTTTGCCATCGAGCATGCATTCTTGTATTTTATTTTGTTCCCACTCGATTTCAAGGGTACAGTGGGTCCAACTCGGAAGACTTGTATGCTCCTGCCCGCTTGAAGTGGGTCGAGCGACTTCCATTCCATGGAAGTAACTCGGCCTTAGGGCCTGACCGGTGTAGACATGTCGGATTGTCGTTCGCCTGAGGACAGCGGCGCGCCGTCCTAGATTCTTGTGTTCTTTCCAGTCACATGCTCTCGTGTAGTTCTACGTTACATCCCAGCAATGCCATCACTCCCCCCCCCCCCAAAAAAAAAAAACCCCGCAGCTGAGGTGCCGAAAGGGCAACTGTATTGTCCACACGTGCGAGAGCCTTGTTCTCACGACGGGGGGGATGACTCGAACGTGTCGAGCATCGCTCCCTCGTCCAGCCCGTCCTGTTTAACATTCTCATCATCACGGTATTATTTTATTTTCACCACCCACGTGCCGCTTCTCACTCTGCGAGTGGATGCTCAGCGTCCTTGCGGGGGGGGCCGCCGGGGACGAGCCTGCTCGCCATACTACTCGAAGCCGCCAAGCGCCTTGCTGCGGGTCGTTCGTCACGCCGGTTCAGGCGGCTGTCCTCGCCGTCCACCAAGTCGTGTGCGAACACCACGTAGATGGCAAAGGCGGTTCCTCTTCTCTCCCGACGCGTCGTGTGATACGGACCTCCGTGGGTAGGGTGGGTATACCCTTGGGGCCCTCAGACGTCCCGTCTCCACGTTCGACGTACCGAGACTTTTTTTTTTTTTTTTTTTTTTTTTTTCCGGATGGCTCACTCGACATAGATTCACGCGGACGTTGTCGACAAACTGGATTCCACTCTACTTCCGGACAGGCGTCCACCCTTTTGCATCCCTTGGCTTGGGTCCATCGCATCCAGAGGGACGTTTGGCCCCGTCAAACGGTGTCTGGAGGGACAAACAAACCGCCGTGGGGTGCGCCTCTTGGAACTCTTAAAGTGGGTCCATCTCGTTCTCAACGTCAGGACTGGTGTTGACGATCTGATATTAGGAGGTGGGAGACCTTCACGGTGTTTCCCTCCAAACCCAGGACGTGTCGTGGAGTGATTCGAGGAGGGCCGCCACATGTGCTGCGTGATGATATGCAGAACATGCTACCAGACGGCACCAGCACCTCCGAGACCATCTCGTGTCGACTAACGTGACGTAGATGGGAAGGAGTACCTCCTCCTTTTCCCGTTGTGGTGTCATGCGAACCCTCTCACGTCGACCGTACCGGCGAGTATAGTCCTCGATTTTTCCGAACACAACTTGGAATAAAAAAGAGGCCGACAATCCCAACAAGGGATCAACTGCTTTCTGACAGGCTCCAATCCTCCTTGGCTTTGTTCATCGCATTCGGATCGCTATCATCCATACTTGGGGGTCCTCAAGTTTCAACGGGGTCCAGGCGGACATGAAAACCGGGTTCGCAATTGTCTAGGGGTGTTCCCCTGTAAGTGCGTGATGTCTCTCAAAGTGCATCCATCTCATTGGAGGGTAGTACCTTCTGCCTCCGGGACGAATAGAAGTGACGGCAGACGGAGACCAAGAGGTTTGGAAGACGCTAGAGGTGTGTGTGATATCCCTCCACTTTGCGCGTCTTTCGACTCATCAGCTTCTCAGCATTAATTCATACTGCAACTCTAAACCGCGATGCGCACAAGTTTGTGGTGTACACTACAGTCAAGTCAGCGCTCGTTCGCAGTTTACATCCACATCAGACTGGACTCCCCCCTGGTTCCATGATCATTCTGCACGAGAAAAACAAGCGCGTGAGGGAATATTGCAGCGCAGTTAGAGGCGGTGCGGAAGTTCCTACCAGGCTTAGCTGGCTGGCTTCCCGATATCGTGTATCCATGTTTGGAACCCTCCTGGTGAGGGTGTCCGCATGCAGCACGCTTTGTTCGAAATTGGACAAGATTGTGTGCAATGACTGAGGGGTTTCTTCGCTCCCCAGAGGTGCTTCACGTAGACGAATGTAACCTTTCGTGACATGCAAATGATACAAAGCAGGTGTAGGGGAAGCGACCAGTCACTAAGTGTACAATTAAGATTATGCTAGACGCGAGGGGAGAGATGGGAGGACGGGTGCGGAATTATGCTGGAGGCCGTTGAATCGTTGCAGCTGCAATCAGAGTCAGCGACTAACATGGTTTGAATAATGAGCACTAACATCCTCTATTGCCTGAGCCATGGTTGAGTGTCATATCATGGACTTCAGAGCTCGTTGCTAATACGGAATTGTAGAAATAAAGGTTATATGAAGGAGAACCGGAGCTCAATGATACTGCTTCTTGCGGATTGCCGCTGGGCACATCTTGGCTGAGCATACTTGCCGTATCTGCGAGAGTGATTATGCTATCGTCTGTCCATAATTGCAGTGAGTTTTAATCCCAATCGAGTTATCGCCATTTCCCCACCATCACTCAACTGTGATACACGTGTGTTGTCTATGAAAGGATCTGAGGCGCAGGCGCGCAAAGCTATAGCATTCGTTGCGGCGAGTATTTTTTGTTTTGCGTCGTCATCTAATGGGCCAGACAGCTCAACCGCGAACCCGTCAATTGTGGCGTCCTGAGGCACTGCTGGTGCTTCTGAGATGTGTCCAGATAGTGAGCGCAAAGACGTAGGGGGTGAGATATCGTCCACTCACCATTCATAGCGTGCAGCTCCGTGCTCGGAACTGCTCGCATAAGCCTCTCGTGTCTTTGTATTCTCTCCGACGTGCGCTGGAAGTTGAAGCATAATTAGCGACAGAATGTGAACGGTTCAGTTGCTCAACCTTGGTGTCAAGGAAGAATGCTTTAGCTGCGGCATGGAACATCCGCACTGCTCGATAGTGACGGAACATCGTGAACGGATTGAACGACTTGGGGCGGTTGATCAATTTTGCTTCCACTTCTTCTAAACTGCCGGTAGCACATGAGTAGATTAACAGGGATAATTCTGACATTCGCCAACGTTTCAAGGTGAGTCCTTGCGTCGTAACGAAAGCGCTTATCCGTATCCAAATCGATGCCCATCTCAGCTATCTTTGACATTTCCTCCAACGTTGCAGTAAGCAGAAAGCTGCCCCTACTCATAGCATCTCCAGCTTTGTGGTATGCACGAGGAAAAATGTCTTCTTCGTATTTGGAGGCGGCGCCAAGGTTGATTGGGACGATCACAGTTTGAGTAGGCTCAGTGGGAGCCATGGTGCGAGGGCACGGGTAGTGGGGAAAGGATGGGAATCTGGTTCGGACGGGAACTTGATTGGATATTATAAATGGGAGATATTATCAAGAAAGAACGGTTGCCATCTTGAAGCATACTTTTCAAGTTTAAGCGATCAGAAAACATCGAAAAATTGGGTTATCAAGTTGGAATTTCGTAATAGAAAGCAGTCAATGAAATCGAAATTTTCCCTTTTCATTTCTGCTAATGATGGGTAGAAAATAAGGCGGTTTCTCAAAGAAGACACTTACCGCCAAAAGCACCCCAAGTATGTCTCGAAGTTGTTGTACCCCAGCGGAAGTCTCCGTCAAGCTCCGCGACAAAACAGATCATCCACTGACTAATCAAAACAAATGATTAATTGTGGTTGGTGTATATTTGCGCATATTTTACCACTTGTGGTGCACCATGCACCATGTCCCAACAAACCTATAGTGAACCTCAGTGAGTGAACCATAGTCGAAGCTTCTCGTCGTGATCCTGTAGCCTCGAAACCTAGTGCGGGTCAGCGGTGACGAATCCTGACCGTGCACGAGGGAAACTTGAGGTATGGGGGACGACTGTCCATCTCCGCCCATAAGCACTAGATCCCAGGGAACCCGGAAGTCTGGTGCATGAACTCTATCAGCGACTGAAGACCCGCGGATACCTACTATGTCCTCGCTACAGTATCCCCTGAATGAGTTCCTTCGTGGACGGTATCGAATAGAGTATTAGAGATGTGGACTGTGGTTGGTGTATATTTGCGCATATTTTACCACGTGTAGTCCACGACATGGAGTCCCGACAAACCTTGAACCTAGTCGAAACCTCCTCGTGATCCTGTAGCCTGGAAACTTAGTGCGGTCAGCGGCGATGAATCCTGACCGTGCACGAAGGAAACTTGAGGTATGGGGGACGACTGTCCATCTTCGCCCAGAAGAACTAGATCCCAGGGAAGTCTGGTGGCATGAACGCTATCAGCGACTGAAGACCCGCGGATACCTACTACGTCCTCGCTACTCCCCTGGATGGGTTCCTTCGTGGACGGTATCGAATAGAGATTGGGCGGAGTGTGAGGACGGAAAGAGGCTACGGGTATGTAAGTTTTTTCCGGCCCTCCCCGACTTTCGAGTAATTCGCTGTATAGTACGGGCGAGTCATCGATGCAACTCGAATTCCGGACGGTAAAGTGGTGACTTTGAAGCAGATCACAAGAGCAGAACACCCTTACGAAGTTGATATCGCATTGTATTTCTCTTCTGAACAACTTGTCTTGAACCCCGCCAACCATTGCGTCCCTATCTACGATGTTCTCGCTCTGGACGATGATGATGACTTTGTTATCATTGTGATGCCTCTACTCCGACCTTACACTAATCCTCGGTTTGATACTGTCGGAGAAGCAATAGAGTGCTTTCGCCAGCTTTTCGAGGTAATGTAAGATCGTTGTCTGGAGTGACACGCGCTAAATCTCTTGCAGGGACTTCAGTTCATGCACGAACACCGTGTTGCCCATCGGTAAGTGACACGCTCACTGTTTATTCCTCAATTAACATATCGACAGGGATTGCATGAACAAAAACATCATGCTCGATCCTACCCATCTCTATCCTGAGTCATTTCATCCCGTGCAGACCGACCTGAACAAGGACCGTAGTGGTCGCGCAAAGCACTTTACACGCACTCAAAGACCTCCGAAATACTACTTCATTGACTTTGGCATTTCTCGCCAATACGATCCTTCGAATACCGATCCAAGAGAAGTACCGATATGGGGTGGTGACAAGGAGGTTCCAGAATTTCAGAATTCAAACGAGCCTCGTGATCCTTTTGCCACGGACGTCTTTTATATTGGCAACGCTATAAAGATGGACTTTTTGGTGGTCAGTCACCTTGCCATTAGGATTTTACATTTGCTGACCTAAGACTCACCAGGAAAAGCGAGGGTTTGAGTTCATGAAACCTTTGATCGGTGACATGATACAGGCAGACTCAGCCAAGCGCCCAAAAATGAATGACGTGGTTACTCGTTTTGATGACATCCGGCGGGGCCTCAGCCAACGCAAGTTACGCTCGCGCGTTGTGGAAGTCAACGAGGACATATTCGAACGGGTCGTTCGCATTGCTTCACACTGGAAACGTCGTATTGGGTTTGTTGCTAGAGGTGTTCCGGCTATACCGAGCTCTCCATCCTGACAGTATTGGTCTCCCATATGATGTTTTGTGTCTCATGGTGCATTGAGTGGGATGATTGCTATTTGCCGGTGTTTCCAAGCGTCGGTGCCTTGGAGTGAGAGGATTGCGGGCTACTTGTTATATGCCGGTGTTCCCAAGCATCGGATCCTGATGTGGCGATGCAATAACATAGTTCTTTTACTAAACGTCCCTGCGTTTCTGCTTCGAGGCAAAGGCTATTAGCACTAGCTAGCTCGAGTCCATGAGGGTGACTGAACCTATTAAGGACAGGTGAGGCAAATCATGCCACATCACGGTTTTTCTTTCGACACTCACCAGGCAAGCGCAGTGGGCCCTGGACATTCACTGGTACGCAAGCCATTCTTCCTTGGCTGTGGGCAGTGCCTGTTGACGTCGCCCTCAGTTGTGCGCGCTCACGGGCTTCAACATGTACGAGCAGAGAAATCCTGGCGTCCCATAGTAACGGTGACCGTCGATGATCACCAATGTCATGAATTGAACCTTGGCTGCGATGGACAAAATCCTAACTTGAAACAGTGTTTTCAATTGTAAGTGCGAGTGCAATGTTGTTCGTGGCCCAAACCTCACAAGGTCCCAGTGACGACATGAATAAATCTTCACGGATAGACATAAGTGTCTACCATAAGGCGCCAAGCAAGAAGAAGAACAAGAAGCGGAATCTTGTAGCAAGCGCACGTTGCACGTTGCAAGAATTGGCACGTCTTCAAGCTCAGCAACAATGCAAGCAAAGAAGTCAGTTCGGGTTGCCATTTAAATCGTCCTAACTAATGCTAAAACAAGGCGTCGAGATAAAATTGAATTGTGCCTCTCAGCGGAAGGTCGCGGCAAATAAAGCTAAACCTACCACCATTCTTTTAGTCGCAAAACTTGATTTACCTGAAGTACGCAAGGCACAACCAATGTGTCTTCCGGAGAACGTGGGATCGGAAATTGCTAGTGAGGATCCTGAGGATCAAGGTAAGATCACCAATATCATCAGTTCTGGCGTGTCAATGATTAACTGCATCACATCACCGTAGAGTACTCTAGTTCACCGACTTCCGACTCCACTGAGGGCCCAAGTTTTGTCTGGCCAGAACCGCATCACCCAGAGCTGAAAGTGCATACTGGTTATTGGTCCGACTCCGACAAAGTACAGTCTGAGGATGAACGAGACCCGTTATTTAAGCAACGCCACGACGAGCCTATCCTCGTACTTCCACTTCCAGATAGTGAAGACGGCGGTCTTGTCAAAAACGTGGACCGTAAACTCTGGCTCGCAACATCGATCCTGCCGACATACACAGAAACTATATCTATAGATTCTCAAACTTCTACCGTCGACTCCGTCGTAGACTCGTTCTCACCTTACCGCGAGCTTCGAGAGGCCGGACTAGATTCGGACTACGAGCGAATCTTGACTGAACTGTCTGCAGAATGGAGGTTCGTCGGTGGATCGGTAAGGAAATATATCTCGGAGATATTGCCTGGCTGACCCTGGGTAGCTTGTTGCTTTGGCAGGGTATGGAACTGACTTTGAGATAACCCGTTTACTGACTGGATCGTTCCAGACTCAATGCTGGCGTTTTTGGCTTCTCGTCGGCTTCTACATTTGCCATCTCCCACTTCTCCATGAAAGCTATCGCTGTTGGTAGTGTCGCCTCCGGCATCGGTCTCGTAATAGATGCCTGGTTTTTACTGGTCTATTGCAATGCAACCCCGGCAAAATTCCAGGTGAGCCCTGTTTGCTACTCGGTATTATGGAAGCTCACAGTCTCATGGGCTATACCAGAGAATGGCCGTAGACGTCTACGGCAAATACCTGTTCTTTTGTATTTCAGCACGGATACCGGCGCTTTGCATGTTTACATCCGCTTTCGCGCTCATGACGTTCCTGTTGTCGGTGGCGTGGTCCGCGTGGCCTACTGCGGTGCTGGTCATGTCATTCATGGCTGGTGTGCTGGTCAGCCTCCAGTTCATCGTGTATGGCGTGCACTGTGCTGTGGTTTTCATCGCGGAAGTGATACGGAATATTCGGAGGGGCTTCTTGCGATGCGTTGCGTGGATACGTCCGCCGCCCTCTGATGTGGGGGAGAGGCACACTCTAGAAAAATGAGTGTTGGAACGACAATTTATGGCATTATGGAAGGACTACTGGTTTTTGGACACATCACGCAACTATCCCGTACATTGTACAATACATACCATGTAAGTGTTATCGTTCTTTCGGTGATTTAATGGCCAGAGTCTTATCGCTTGAAAAGGTTTTCATTGGTCAGAAGACTGTATGGATCCGAGTTCTTGATATACAAGTAGCATATAACTAGCCTTCCACGAGGGCTGTTTACCCATCAAGGTGGTTCCGTTGCAACATCCGTAAGATCTAGGTGTGTAATCAGCGTGTCGCAATGTGGTTGTCCCAGAGCATTCGTTATCCTATCAAAACTCGACTTCTGACCTCTTCAAGATACCAGCTTCGATGGCTTTGATTTCTGAAATGACAGTCACGACAAGGTGTACACAAGCACTTACGCAACGCGAGATGGCGACTGTAGAAATGCGACAACCCCAAGTTACCTTTTCCACCAATCTCGCGTGAAGCCGCACAGATAATGCTGTGCGACAACATACCGACGCTAAACCACAGACCGTCATGCCCAGAATGCTTCCAAATGTTATTTACCTCCCCTTCCTTGGTGTAGCCCCACACATGATTCACTTTGTCAGCGACTTGCGGACCACAGACGTCGCGCATGCTGTCGCGTGGGTCTCCATATCTTCACAAGAGCACGAGATACACTTTCAGGTTCAGCATGGGCGTCCACCGGGGAGAAGCGCAGGTGCTTGCCCAGTTGCAAAGACCACGAATCAGATGTCTGCTTCCAGCTCCATCCCATCTGCGAATTTGAGTCCTCTTGCGGTGAAGCATTCGATAGCGCATCCGTTCTTGAGCTTGATGTCGCCGTCGATGATGTGTTTTCTTGTGCCAGTGTCTTTAAAAAAGATGCGAGGACGCGGTATTCACTATCGACTTTGGAAGAGAGCAGCTTGCCAAAGTAGTATGTGTATACAAAAGGTCGATGATGCCTGCCCCATGAGGTCCGAGGTGGCTCTCGAACCCTACTTTGACGAGACCCGTCCAAAATCCACCTGAATTTGGGAGCGAGCACCTTGTTAGGACGGACCTAAGCTTAGGAGTCTGTCCTCACTTATCGGTGGTCTGCGCCGTCTGGGGCGCAGTGCGTTGGTGAATACGTCTCACTACAGCATTTGGCAGACTGCTGTTATAGACATCCGCGATGTCGGTCGGGAAACTGTCATTGTAGAGTGCTTGTGTAAACCAGTGTAGTGAAACAATCAAGGTTGACATACCAGCAAGCGACTGCCCCACTGCTTCAACCGAAACGATGAGCGTGGACGAGCGCTGATACCTAAAAGAGGTGAGAAGTCAATCCAAATACTACGTTCCTTGACCCGGACAGACACGATTTACATTGTGACGTCAATGCCATGGTTGAAAAAGTCCTGAGCGATGTCATGACCTTTAACCAGCATCATCAGAAAAGATACTTCCGGTTCCACGTAATGGAGATTTGCCAGCGGTACAAGCACCGACGACGATCGCCTTTTTACCAGTATAGTGCGCCGCAGAGGTACATTCCGAAGAGTGGACTGTTTCACCCTTGAAGTCCTCCTGGGAATGAGTATATACATGACGTTGGAAAGTAATAAGCATGTAAGTTTACCTTGCCCGAGATGTCCGGCAATTTTGGACGACCTCCAAGGCCAGTTACGAACACGAAATGTTTCACCTTGAGCACTCGAGTTTCCTTTCCACCTCTGTTGACATCGACGATCCATGGTCTTCGTTCCATCCTGTCTTGGTAATGACGGATGACGTCCATATGTTGAGCTCATGATAGTTGGCATGTTAATCAGCAAGCTAACCCAATGAAGTCAGTGAGACCAGAATTCTGGGAACGCTAGCGGGTACCTTTCGAGCTGGACTGAAAATGGGCCAAGTTGGTGGGAACCAAGAATGATTAATGATCGACAGTCAAGAGCGCGGAGGCTTAAACCCATATCTGGCCGAGACTCACTGCAAGTATGAAGTTTTATCATACCAGACCGTGTCGTGTAAGCATAGCGCTTTGTAGCGATTCCTCCACTGTCATCTTGTGAGTCTAGCACTGCATCAGAGCTTAATGGATACTTACGCTATCACCAACCCGAGCTTTCTTGTCGATAATTAGATGCGGAATACCCAATCTCGCAGCAGTCTCAAGGCCAGCATGGCCAGCACCAATCGCAATCACAGTCGGATCCCATTGAGAAAGTCCTCCTCTCGACGTTGCCTCTCCTCCCCAAGTACCATGTTCGGGAGCTTTTTCGACGGAGAGGACCGATCTGCATTCGGGATCAGCTTCATAATATTGACGTCAGTGTAGGGCACAGTACCTGCTCGGGAAAATCGTCAAGGGCCTGCAAGCATGTGCACAGCGAATGCGTCTTCCACGTTGAACAGGGAACAGGAACTAGGTAGCAAACCGCCGTGCCTGTCCCAACCTTGGTTCCAAAGTCGAACGTGAGGCGCAATAAGACTATATCTGGGAAAGCTTCTGAAGCTCCGGGCCAAGGAAAGGCTTGTGGTTGAAACGATGAAAGAGGAGTTTATTGATTGCGTCCCTGCCCTCGATGGCTCTAAAGTCCTAGGTTAATGCTAAGGTGTCCTTCCAGAAACCGTCATCAAGAAAGAGATCGATGATGCGACAGCACTTGAAAAGGACCAAGCTGTTGCGACTTCGGTAGGTGAAGACACGGTGGGCTCGTCTACCCCCAACCGCTGCAGGGTAGGTGCAGGATGGGAAAATCCGTATCTGTAAGAAAAGAACTTTATTGCCTCTGGTTCACCATGGGGTAGACCTCGTGATTATATGCCACTGGTGTGGGAATGACAGGGGTGGCAAATATCCTTGCGTCCAAATATAAGGTGTCGTTGCTTGTAGTCAGCAAGTATAGAACCTCGAGTGGGTGCTCTGACTTCAGCACCTTCGACTTCCCTTCATCACGTGAATTCTACATCTTTCTCATGACCACAATACCACGCTAACTGTCTGCTTGGTCAGTCATGCATGCGATTTAATTAACCTGACCTTGCACTGGCACGAGTCCGTTGAGAAGATTTCGGTAACCGAGCTTCGGTGAAAAGAAGATATGTAACGCTTACTGGATGGGAAGCTGACCCACAAATAGCATTGAGGCATCCGCCTGGATACCGGAGCGAGCTTGAGCTTTGTCAGCGCAACTCGTGCAAACCGAAGAATCCAAGCTAGGCTTTCTCCACATTTCCACGGCTCTCTGCCGATCGCGAGTCTCTCATGGCCCTTTGCCAGCACACGCAGGGAGGGAGTGTTTGCTTCCCATCTGAATTTGCACGTTCATGGGTAGTAGGCTCATTTGTTTGTGGTTGAATTATTCATCTGGACCTAGACCATGAATGGCCAGTAAAATCAGGCCATGTAACGTATGGACTATAGGAGCTGGCGCGGGAGTGGGAAGAGAGCAGCCGTGTGCTTCAAGACGAGCAAGAAAATTGGATAAGGTTCGCCCTATATAAATTAGGTGTAGATATGAATATGATGCGCCAATGCATTATATAGTTACCTTGTCTTTGAGATGAGTCCATTCTAAGAGAAACGGTAAACCTAGCCTGGGAAATTTTCCGCAAAGTGCATTATCGGGCTCCATCAGCTGATCCCATCTGCCAGTGTTTCTAAGGGTCTCCACGTCACTGAAAGTGTATTTTTACAAGATCTAGATATACATTCAACCTTTGCTATTTCGTCGTCCCAGATCACTCGTTCTTTTATCAAAACTTGACCTCTGATCTCTTCAAGATACCAGCTTCGATGGCCTTGATTTCTGCAACACTCATTCAGCGATATGATAAGTCCCGTCATGTACCCAATCACTTACGCAACGCAAGATGACTACTGTAGAAACGCGACATCCCCAAGTTGCCTTTTTTCCATCCATCAACGACACGTCAAACGTGCAGCTGCACGGAGAATGTTGTGTGACGACGTACCGATACCGAACCATATACCGTCATGTCCACAACCCCTCCAAATGCTATTTACTTCTCCTTCCTCCGTCAAGCCCCATACTGGATTCACCTTGTCAGCGACTTGTGGGCCACAGATGTCACGCATGCTGTCGCGTGGGTCTCCATATCTTCAAAGAGCACGAAATTTGCCTGAGTTTTCGCGTTGGAGCGTAACGTGGTGAAACATGGGCGCTCACCCGGTCGCGAAGATTATGATATCTGCTTCGACTTCTGTCCCATCCGTGAACTTGAGGCCTTTCTCGGTGAAACGCTCGATGGCGCTGCCGCTCTTGATCTTGATGTCACCATCGATGATGTGTTGGCTCGTACCGGTGTCTATTGAGATGTGGTGAGAGTGCTGCATTCACACGATCGGAAGACTTGCCAATGTAATATCCTCCAGCATGCTGTAATAGAAGCTGCACGATGCCTGTCCCGTGAGGTCCAAGATTGGTCTTGAACCCTGCTTTGGCGAGACCATCGTAAATCTCTCTGTATTCAGGAGATGAGCATGTCGTTAAGGCTGCCACTGATTGTATTATAAAAATTTGTACTCACTTGTCGGTGGTTTGCGCAGCGTGGGGCACTGTACGTTGGTGAATACATCTCACTACAGCGTTTGGGAAACTGCCGTTGTAGACATCAGCGATATCAGTAGGAACAGTGTCGTTGTAGAGTCCTTTCGATTCGAGGTCCACAAACAAGAACAATCTAGAGGACTAGACAAAGTAACGTACCACCAAGGAGTTGATCGATCACCGCTAGAGACAAAACATGCGTAGACGAGCGCTGATACCTAGAAAGGTGCGACGTTAGTCCGAACACTCTGCAGCGCAGTTTCACACGATTTACATTGTGACATCAACTCCGTGGTTGAAGAAGTCGTGGGCGATGTCGTGACCTTTGACACGTATTAGACAAGAAATTGCACGATCCCGCGCTATCGTGACATACCAGAGGTACAACCGCCGACGACAACCGCCTTTTTCCCAATGTAATTCGCGGCGGAAGTGAACTCTGAAGAATGGACTGCTTCGCCTTTGAAGTCCTCCTGGGAACGAATATCAAGACGATAACACGAAAAGCGAACATACAAATTTACCTTGCCTGGAATATTCGGCACTTTTGGACGACCTCCAAAGCCGGTCGCAAAGACTAGGTGTTGTACCTTGAGAGTTCGACTTTCCTTTCCACCTTTGTTGATTTCGACAGTCCACGTTTTTAGGCTGTCATCCCATTCTGTCTTAGTGATGACGGATGATGTCCATACGTTGAGCTCAAGATAGTTCGCATATCCCTCCAACCAATCAGCGAGCTATTTCAATGATGTCAGTGATTGGATGTGAAGTAAAAATACCGAGATCGCTGTTTCATACCTTTCGAGCTGGACTATAGACAGGCCAAGTTGGCGGGAACCTGACAACAATTAGTGGTGAAGAGAGCCAAAACCCGCATCTCACTGAGACTCACTGCAAGTACGGAGTTTGATTGTACCAGATCGTATCGTGCAAGCATAACGCTTTGTAGCGGTCCCTCCACTGATGCCTCATGAGTCTAATACTCCGTTAAAGCTGAATGGAAACTCACGCTATCACCAACCCGAGCTCTCTTGTCGATGACTAGATGCGGAACGCCAAGGTATTTCAGTCTCGCAGCGATTTCGAGACCAGTGTGGCCGGCGCCAATCACGATCACAGTCGGATCCCCGTCGAGAAGGTCCACCTCTCGACGTCGTCTCTCCTCCCAGGTGCCATGTTCGGGGGCTTTTCGACGAAGGGGACCGATCTGCACTCGGGATCAGCCTGATACTGTTTACTTCAATATCGGCACAGTACCTGCTCAGGGAAATCGTTGAGGGCTCGCAAGCATGTGTAGAGTGAATACGCCTTCCACGTTGAACCGGGAACAGGGACTAGGTAGCAAACCGCTGTGCCTGTCCCGACCTTGGTTCCAAAGTCGAATGTGAGTCGCAACAAGACAAGATCGGGGAAGAGCTTCAGAAGCTCCGGGCCAAGGAAAGGTTCGTGGTTGAGACGTAGGTCGACGAAACCTGTAGGAGCGAGACGATTATCGAGGAGGTTCTTGATCGAATCCCTACCCTCGATAGTTCTAAAGTCCCAGGTCAATGCTAAGGTGTCCTTCCAGAAACCGTTATCCAGAAAGAGGTCGAGGATCGCATTGATATTCGATGAAGCGACAGCACTTGAGAACGCATTAAACCAAGTTGTTGCAACTTCGGTAGGCGAGGTTACGGTGGGCTCGTCTACGCCCAATCGCTGAAGGGTAGGAAGTTGCTGAGGGAAAGGGTCGTCACTCATATTGTGTGAGGGTGAGGGGATATGATCAGCTGAAAAGAACCCTCAAATACCATCGATCGCAGTTACTGCGACTTATAGATATCAGGGATGTGTCATCGGACGAATTCGTAGGGCATAAGCAGGCGCCAACGAGCTTTATCACATCTTATTCATTCAAGGGTTGACCTCATGGCCACACAATATGGCCATTGCTGTGTGAATGAGGCACCTTGAGACCTGAACTCCTTCGTGACGGACATACTTCATCGTTTCTTGCGTGACCGTAATACTTACCGTGTAATTGATATGTCGACCGATCTAAAAGCGACCTGCACGATCCATTCTGGTAGCTGGGTTTGAAAAGAAATGACGCGATTAATATCTACTGAAACACGACAAAGGTGCTTACTAGATCGGAGGCTTGTTGCATGATGGGTACGAAGAGTGATTGGTGTTACCATTGCAATCCAAAATGACGAGGGAGCCCACGATCGCGATGACGAATTCTCGATCTGAACGTAAGAGGTCTGGTTTGAGGAGACGAGGCACGAATTAGTTGTGCAGACTGGTATTTCCACTCTGAATCGCCAGACTCGGATGGCCGTCTGCCAATCCATTGACAAGTACCTCGGGTGGGCAGGCGGAGGCCCGAGACTTGGCTAGCCCTTTCTCAGTACTGACATGTGGAGGGGATTCGCTGCTCACATGAGCTCGCATCGCAAATGGCCGTGCCAGCAAAAGCACAGATGCGGCGCCACTCAATCAGAATTAGGCGCAGTCTCCCACGTGACGATCGGAAGAGCGCCTAGAAATAGCAACTGAGGGAAGAAATCGCTGCAATTTAAGACAGACTCTCAGTGAGGAAGAACGGTGAGTACTTGAGCAACTACAAGATTGCAGGTGACGAGCAGGCCACGACCGAACAGACGGACCGATGCATAAAAGGAGCAACAGGTTTCTTCTGTGCGTCTACCGTCGGAAGTATCTGTAGTAATGGCCTGCCAGTACTTGGAAATGGGCGCAAGTTCTCGATTCAATCAGGTTAGTGGAAACGGAGATTCTTGTTTCCGAACCGACCAAGATTCCTAGAAGAATCCCAGCTCAGGCTGGCCTGAGAATTTTTCTGTAACTGATTACATTGACATGGCTGTGCCATCTGTGGGTCTATGTAGGTCCCGATTGATACGCCACCTGCTGGTGCCCACATGTCTGCTTTTTGTTTTGAGGCTTCCTTGTCTTTCGTCGCGAGGATACCACAGCAAGTGCACGACCGTACAGCTCATCGCCAACTATGGAGCGCGTGGAAGAGACAAATGGGAAGAGACACTATAAATTGCCCTCGTTCCAGGACCGACTGGTAGTTTTTCCCCACAGCACCGCGCCAATATGTCTTTGTCATCCGTCATCAAGCAAACTGAGGAAGTCTTAGAAGACGTCCTTCAAACAATTCGAAAAGAGTCCAAACGCCCTTGCCCTGTACTCTCCGAGACTGATCGAAATAAGTTCATTGAAGAGGAGGGGAGGTATGACAGGACTTTTGTAAGAACTGCAAAGTACGACACTGATAAGGATTTATTTACAGTCTCCGAGAGCAGCTAGAAGAGATACGAGGGACAGAATCCAACTGTAGCAGCTGGAGGCACTTGCATATATTGCAGCCTTCACCGCAGCCGAAGTGCCTCAAGGATGCTCAAGAGCTCCTCCAACGTGTCAAAGTGAGCCTATAGGATTTACACTTCTGCTTCTATGGATTCGTGATTCTGAAATCGTTTCATCAGGGCGATATCAATACGAAAGTGAGGACCTGGCTCGCTGAGAGGAGCAGCCTGCCTCAGGCCTCGCCCAGCTGTGGGCCTAGTCTTGCAAGGACGTCCGGACACGATGCAGGCTTATCACTTGTCGAGGGTAATACTGAGCCTACAAGTGTGATAATCACACCACCACTCAATATGCGCTGTTCCCTCTCCGAGGTTCAGCTCTCAGATTTGCATGTTAATCCTGCTGTCCGAAATGATTGTGGCTATGTGTCCGACATCAATGAGGCGATCAATGCACCACTTGGTAGGCAGTCTTTATTCGCCTTGCATCATACTGATGACTTGTCAGGAGTGGCTAATGTATCAGGAGCGGCTAGTGAGTCTGGTGACGGTGCTCGCAACTCTTCCAGTCGACCCCATAGAAGGACACCACCACCACCACCGCTGTTTTCACGAGTGGCTCTGCCGAATAATTCGCGCGCCTCGTCGGAGGCCTCAAGTGAGTCTGGTGACAGTGCTCACAACTCTTCCAGTCGACCTCGTAGAAGGACGCCGCCGCTGCCACCGTTTTTACGAGTGGCTCCGTCGAATAATTCGCACATTTCGTCGGTGGCCTCGAGTAACTCAGGAAGTGACTCTTCTCCTCGTTCTCCTCCCGTTAGGCAGCCTACTCCTCCGCCTCCGCAGTCTCCTGGACGATCGAGGTCACCCCGTTCTCCAACAAATATTTCCTTCATTTCATCTGACACAGTTCTTGACCCTGCCATGATTTCACATATCACTAACCTCGCACTGGAGGCTGCATTTACGCCCTCGATAACATCTCAGGGACGGCACAGACAAAAGGGTAGCCACTATGTCAGTAAGACCAATTGCGTGGAAATCAGTGACTTGACTGTCGAAGGAATGATGATCAACAACGGTGGAAGCAAGAACTCTGGCGCCGGTGCGTGTTTGTTTTGCGCCTCCTCTTGGCTCATTCGGATTGCTGACCGTTGGAATCGTTATGTTAGTCATTCACAAGATGATAGCCTCTCCACGTTCTCAAGAATCTCAACCAGTCCCGACGTTTTAGGCTGGCTCGTCTGTGTAATTTGGCGTTATCCTGGGAGCACTGCTAAATAGAATGGACTCCGTATCATAATGACTGGTTCAATGTATTGCAGCGATGTATATATGAATGGACTCTTGTTTCTATGTCTGACGTCCCAATTGAGCATCTCCTAGATTGGCAACCGGCCTCTACTCGACGTGATCGGAGTCAGTGCGTCACAGCACACGCTCGACATGCACCCAACGTCACCATTCATATGAAACCCTCGGACACAGGCCTGATAAGCATAGCTTACCCGACGCCAATGGTCATCCCGCAGCACCCAAAACTGAAACCAACAGTGTCACATCATGCTGTGGACGACCATACGGCGGCACTGACCTCCCATCACGCATACACAATAGTCAAGGGGCTGCCCACCAGTCACCTCATAAGTCGCCATCAATCATGGCGGTCGCCTCATGCTGAGAATGAGTCCTGTCAATGGCTGACAGCTCATTTCCAAGCTACGTGGTGCCTGGACCTCCGATCTGTGTCCGCATTGGACTAGGATAAGAAGCCCATTTTTGGCTGATACGATCACGTGACTTCAAACAGTGATTTCTCTGTACTAAGTTGTTTCTTGGCATTGTAGGAGAATTGTGCAAGGGGTAGCCAACTAACCCATTCATCCTGCTTTTCTGAGGTGAATATACGGAGGTATTGTTGTAGATTTCGATTGATCCTTTCTGTTTGTCCGTCCGTCTGAGGATGATATGCAGTTGACAACCAGGGTTGGATTCCTAGTCTCTTGCAGATGTCCTTCATCACTTGCGATGCAAATTGTGGACCTCTGTCTGACACAATTCCCGTGGGTAGTCCATGGTGTTTCCATACATGGCACAAGTATAGTTTTGCGGTGTCAAGAGCAGACACGCTCTTGGTGCAAGGGATGAATTCAACCTCTTTCGAGAAATGGTCGACTACCACTAGGATGCTGTCAAATCCTTCAGATTTGGGAAGATCCGTGATGAAGTCGGCGGATATTTCCTTCCAAGGGCCTGGTGGAGTGTCGAGTGGTATCAACTTTCCAGGCGGAGCTTGGTTAGATCCTTTGAATCGTGCACAGCAGTCACATCTGGATACGTAGTTCTTGACCAGTGTTGGCATTCCTGGCCAGGTGTAGCTGCATTGCATCAATTCAAGGGCCTTCTCCATTCCGTGATGTAGTCGTACTATCTCCATTCAGAGATCTCGGTCTTCAGGTACGTACATCTTTCCTGATCTGGTGAAGAGAATTCCATCTTGATCTTCACAGATTCCATGTTTCTTACATAATGTGATGACGTCTGATTCTCGGATTCGGACCGTAGCATCTCGAATGCGGTTTCTGATGTCATCAGCATCGGTGGCGATTTGTAGAGTGGTGGAAGCGATTTGTTCTGGGGGAATGACAAGAACCATTTTGTTATCATCCTGAATTCCTACAGAATGATCTTCTCATCGAGATAGGGCATCGGGTTTACCCATTTGTGCTCCGGCCTTGTGTACCCATTTGAAATTAAATCGGGAGAGGTACTGCGCCCATCGAGCTTGTCGACGATTAAGATCCTGTCGCTTCATAAACCACCAAAGGTTTGCGTGATCATTCCATACTTTGAACTGGAGATTAGCACCTTCTAGATAGTGTCTCCATTCTTCTAGACTTCGGATGACACTTAGCATCTCTTTGTCAGCAATAGGGTAGTTGCGTTCTTCGGAGGACATAGAGTGCGATGAGTAGGTGACGGGGTGCCATTTGTCATCTTTCAGAATAGATAGGACCATGCCGGTTGCGAAGTCCGAAGCATCCATTTCAAGGTGGAATTGCTTGTCAATATCCGGGAATGCGAGGATAGGGGCGGTGGTGAATCGTTGTTTAAGCGTATCGAATGCTGTCTGTTGCGATTCCTTCCATTCAAAGGCTTGATCTTTCTTGGTTAAATCCTTCAGGGGACGAGCCACTTGGGCGTAGTCCTTGATGAACCTTCGGTAGAAATTAGCTAATCCTAGGACGCTGCACACACCACGAACTGTTTTCGGGGTGGGCCATTCTAGTATAGCTTTAACCTTGTCGTCATTCATCTTGATTCCTTTGGAGGAGACGGTCATATCTAGGAATTCAACTTCCTTGACTCGGAAGGAGCATTTCTCTGGTTTGACGAAGAGGTCATGTTTTTCAAGTCGTCGAAGGACTTCAAGTACAATCCTGTCATGCTCTTCCTGGTTGTCGGTTTTGGTAAAGATGAGTAGGTCATCGATGTAGACCACAATGATGTCTTCCATATCAGCAAAGATCTCGTTCATCATTGCTTGGAAGGTGGCGGGTGAGTTGCATAGTCCAAAATACATTACTAGAGGCTCAAAGGAACCTCGGTGACAGGTGAAAGCAGCTTTCCATTCATCACCTTCATTGATCCTGATATTGTTGTATCCTCATCGGAGATCCATCTTGGTGAACAACTTAGCTCCTTGCAGTTTCTCGGATAACTGTCGGATAAGAGGGAGCGGGTAATTGTTCTTGATCGTGTGTTCATTAAGATAGCAATAATCTTGTACCATTCACTTCTCTCCATCCTTTTTAGGGACGAAGAACACAGGAGATGTCTGAGGAGATTTCGACGGTCTAATGTATCCTTTTCTGGTTTGATCGTCGATGAAGTCGGATACCTCTTTCTGTTCCTGCGGCGACAGGGGAATAAGTCTTCCTTTTTTAGGTACAAAGGTGTCTTTCATGTCAATAGCATGGTCCCATGGTTTGCAGACAGGCATGCATTCAGACTCCTTCTTTGAGAAGACTTTGAGGTACTTACAGTGACTCCAAAAACCCTTTCAATGTTTGGCCTAAACGTGGCGCGCGAAGTGCGACGCAAAGAGGGGTGGGAATATCGCTTAGCTTTGATAGGACCAAACAGAGTACTTGCTCTTGGCTACAAAATGATCCTTTGGTCATTTGATTTGGTCCAGTGGATGTGGAGATATGATTGATTCAATTCAGCAATACCATTGAAAGGGTTTTTTCACTTTTCAATAGTTGACAGTATTAGTACTTGGTATAGCCTCCTTTTGCCCTAAGTACTGCCTGAATCCTTCTAGGCATGCTCTCAATTAACTTCTGACACTCCTCAGCTGGTATCTTCTCCCACTCCACCTGAACTCTTTCCCACAACTCATGAATTCCCTTAGGGGGTGTTCATGCTCTGCAAGCCTCCTCTTGAGATGACCCCAAAGATGTTCAAGGGGGTTTAGGTCAGGAGACTGTGCAGGCCATACCATAGTGGGAAAATCCTGCTCCTTCAGC